>CAKAOI010046539.1:101225-264245 GCA_916701655.1 Sebastiscus albofasciatus | reverse complement strand
GCTTTTCCCCATGTTGTCCATATATCTGTTTTTATGTTTTTATTTTTTTCCCACTCACAATGTTGCTTGGTTATGATTGCCCAGAAGTCATTATAGATATTTAAATCAATATCCTCCTCACAAACACTAACCATACACTTCCACGCAACACAGACACTTATCTTTTTTGATATATTTACTGTATTGTTATTGTTGTTATTATATATATCTTGTCTTAATTGTTTGTTATAACTATTATGTAGTCATATTATTTCTATATATTAATCATGTCTCTAGGTGAAGGCTTCAGATAAGCCCAGTGTTTTTTTTTTGCCTCTTCCTGCACTGTATATTATTCATTTATTTTGTTGTTATGTTGTATAGTCTTAAATTGTGCAAAACAAATAAACAAATATTCTGTTTCCCTCTATTCCCTCACTCAAATTTAAAAAAGAAAAAAATGAAGAAAAAAATCCTAAAACGACAAATATATTAACCATTAAAACCCAGGGAATACATAATAAACCATAATAATAAAGTATAAACTAACAGAGCATAAGCTCCTCTAGCACCGCGCATGTGCAGTTCACTGCTAAGGAAGAAAGAGGAACATGTCTCTAGCGAGGTGAGTACCAGCGACCTACCAGGCCTTTTGTGCTTTTATCAAGCTAAATTGTATCTTATTACGTTTCCACTTCATGTAATACGATGTGAAGATTAC
The DNA here is from genome assembly GCA_916701655.1 of Sebastiscus albofasciatus. Lineage (NCBI taxonomy): Eukaryota > Metazoa > Chordata > Actinopteri > Perciformes > Sebastidae > Sebastiscus > Sebastiscus albofasciatus. The sequence continues at coordinate 263,545 of CAKAOI010046539.1, read as the reverse complement.
CTTGAATGTTTCACACTGATGTTTTTGGTCTGTCCGCTGTCGTTTCCTTGCTTTTTATCGAAGCTAATGCTATCAGCTAATGCTAACTGTATGTCGTAAACTGAACCTTTAGCATTAGCTAGGTAGCTTAGCAACACGCAGTCGTGGTCAATAATATACGTTTATCAGCAGCTGGGCTACTGTTCAAACAATGAGACTTAAACGTGTATTGTTTTGTGTCCAGCTTCTTACCGGCGCCGACCCAGCTGTCTCAGGACCAGCTGGAGGCCGAGGAGAGGCTTCGGGCCCAGAAGTCCTACTCGACCGCCCTGGTGTCGTCCCGCAGGGAGCCTCCTCCGTATGGACACAGAAAGGGCTGGGTGCCTCGCACCCTGGAGGTACATCACGTTATTTACTCATTAGATAGTTATTTATCTTAAACATGATCAAACTGTTGGGGTTTCTGATTTGTTTGGTGGTATGGTGGTAGTTAGGGGTATTTCTTTGTCTGATGTCCCACACCTGGATGGCATACTAAATGTATGCACTATATTCATTTTTAATAGTCTCTTCTGCACTATATTCATTTTTAACAGTCTCTTCTGCACTATATTCACTTTTTAACAGTCTCTTCTGCACTATATTCACTTTTTAACAGTCTCTTCTGCACTATATTCACTTTTTGACAGTCTCTTCTGCACTATATTCACTTTTTTAATGGTCCTGTATCACAGCTGTTACCCTGCACTGTATTCAGTTTTAACAGTTTTCGTCATCTCCTTGTATTTTTATATCTGGTATATTTTTTGTACTTTGCACTACTAACGTTTTTACTGCCTTTTTACTAACATGTTTTGCATTATGGAACTGTGATGCTGGAAACTTGAATTTCCCTCGGGATCAATAAAGTTACTATCTATCTATCTATCTATCTATGTAGAGGACTCTCTGCCACAGAGCTACGCAAGGCCAATCAACACACAAAGTCCATCTTCTCATTTTTTGCTTTAAATGTTTTGTTTGTGTAGGACTTTGGAGATGGAGGAGCTTTCCCAGAGATCCATGTGGCCCAGTTTCCTCTGGAAATGGGTAGGAAGAAGAAGACATCCAATGCCCTGGCGGTGCAGGTGGATGCAGAAGGAAAGATCAAATATGACGCTATCGCCAGACAAGGACAGAACAAGGATAAGGTATACAGGCAAATGAAAAATGTGTCCATTCCATTAACTTGAAAAATCTTAAGCATAGATTAAAGTATAAGACTGGTTTAATTCTGTCTGAAGATGGTGGTTTAGGTCAAAAGAACAATGTGTAGACTCACATTAAGATGAAACAGCTGCACATGTCATTCTATACACTGTAAATAATATGAAGGTTGGTCAAAGATCTCAATCTGCGTCATACAACGCTTGCCAGTAAGTCAAGGCCTGACAAAATCCAGCTTGGTTTAAATGTTAGAGTTGCAATCTTATAGTTAATACCACCTACGCTGACAATATCTTAAGACAAAAATCAATGATAATGCAAATGTTTTGTGTCCCCTTTCATTTACAGAATATACACACACACACTGCATTATGATACACATTTTCAAATCAATCCGCTGCCATGGTGCATGTCATTTCCTGATGTGATTTACAAAAAGAGTATTAGTTTGCTACATGAGTTAGTTATTTCTAATCATTTCTCATCTTTCATTGTTGCAGGTGATCTTCAGTAAGTACACAGACCTTCTACCAAAGGAAGTTCTGAATGAAGATACTCCAGAACTACAGAAGCCTGATGAGGAGGCTGTAAAAGAGGTAAGCTATGCTGCAATGTGTATTTATGGAAAGAGTTAGCTAGTTAGTTAGTTTGACCACTTAAGATCATATAATATTCCTTACACCATTTACCCAACGAGAGAAGTCGGTGTTCTCTCGTTGGTCTCGTTGTTATTGGTCACTGCAAAAATGAAGCTGTGTGATCAAAAATATTTTGTGCATTTAATCAGAAATGGACTGGTTTTGACAACCTTTTATCCAGTTACTTTACTGAGTTAGAATTAGGTAAATTTGATAATCAGTCTACATCTAACTGTGGTCATTGTTATGTGTCCTTTTGTAGCTGACGGAGAAGACCCGCAGTGCCCTGGACAAGCAGGTGTCTCAAAAGATCGCTGCTGCCATGCCTGTAAGAGCCGCAGACAAACAAGCTCCTGCACAGTACATCAGGTATGTATTAGAATTGAACTATTTCAACAACATTTTAGAACACCGAGTCATTATACGACTGACATCATGTGGGATTGAAGGTAGTGATGATACAGACCCACAGTTATCACATTTGATGTTATAAAACACGTCAGTACATACTGTTAATATTTTATTTGTGTATGTGGGTGAAGGTAAAAATTGTATGTATGGTGGTGACACATTTCTTCGTCTTTGTCTCTCCCCAAGATACACCCCGTCCCAGCAGGGAGTGGCTTTTAACTCAGGGGCCAAACAGAGGGTGATCCGCATGGTGGAAATGCAGAAAGATCCAATGGAACCTCCACGTTTCAAGTAAGTAAACATGTGTCCAACACAGTAACTTGAAGCTGTGTATGAAGCCTGGTTTGATCGATTTATATTATACAGGTTATTTAATGTAATTAGTATAATTATTAATTCTAACTCACTGTTTAGGGCTGTTTTGAACCGTTATTTTAATTCATTGAGGGTCCATACACATGCCACGTCTAAAAACAAGGGGAAAATGCCAGCCGTTCCTTTTTTTTTTTCCGATGTGCTTGGGATGATGATGATGAAGTTGCAATCATTTTGCAGTAAAGGTTTTATTGACTAAACTAAACAAAGTCAAAACAAAGATAAATGGAATTCCAGCACCGTAAATCCCTCACAGTAACATTACTGCTCGATTTGTCTGTGTCAATTTGGCTGACCTTTCAACCGGATGTTGTGACGTTATAGGACGGAACGGGTGAAGCAAGTCAAATAGTCCATGGGACAGATCATAAAGCTCTGGGTAGCCCTGCACCAACATGATTAACATCTCCTCCATATATTTACCGTCGACTGATATTTACTGAAGAAAGAAAAGATATCTGCCGGCTGTGATCGGTTGTTCCCCGTCACATAACATGCGGTGCACGCTACAGTGTTCCAAAAGTTGAACTATTTTGTCTCGCACCCCCCGAAATGAAAAGAGAAATAAGCACTGAGAAGTCTGATCAGATTCAAAAGATATATGTAGATTTCTAAAGTTAGCTTCATTATAGAAAGATCTTGCTCCTGTAAAGAAGTCATTTTGGACCAAAATGTCAAATGAAACTTGACAGTTACATTGTCACCATTTGTTGTAAATATCCTTTGACCCTTAACAAAAATGCTGAAGAAATTTGATGGGTATGTTTCAGGATCAACAAGAAGATTCCTCGAGGACCTCCTTCTCCCCCTGCCCCTGTCATGCATTCCCCAAGCAGAAAGGTATAGTTGGCTGAAATGTTAGAAACATTGTGCTTTTAAGTACTGTCATGCTGTATTTGAAAAATCTAAATGAAATTGCTTCCATTGTCCAAAAGATGTCGTGTTTGACGGTTTCTCTGCTTTTGTTGTAGATGACAGTCAAGGAGCAGCAGGAGTGGAAGATTCCTCCGTGCATCTCCAACTGGAAAAACGCCAAGGTAATGTGACACCAGAATGAATTAGAACGCTTTTGCTTTTTTTGTTTCTCTAAATGTCAAACACATTGTGAGTAGGTCATGCAGGCATCTGTTTTCCAGGCTTATTGTTAGTTTTAGTTTTTGATACATTGCATAGACATTCCAGATCTTGTCGTGGTAAATTCTAGTTTAATTGCCCTACTGCCTTTTTTTCTTCTAATTTCTTTCTCTTTGTGTGTTTAATATCTTTCAGGGCTACACCATTCCTCTTGACAAACGTCTGGCTGCCGATGGCAGGGGGCTGCAAACCGTTCATATCAATGAAAACTTTGCTAAGCTGGCCGAGGCGCTCTACATCGCTGACAGAAAGGTACTCCACCGTTGTCCCTGATCGATCTGTGGTTCAGAATTGTTCCATTGCCTAAAATCTAAATCTTTTTAGCCTTGTTTAAATTACATATCGAAATGCCGATTGTTTTCATAGGCCAGAGAGGCAGTGGAGATGAGAGCCCAGGTAGAGAAGAAGATGGCCCAGAAGGAGAAGGAAAAGAAGGAGGAGAAACTGAGGGAACTGGCCCAAATGGCTCGAGACCGCAGGGCAGGGATCAAAAGTCACGGGGACAAAGGTGAGTCCTAAAGATAAGGGCCAAAAAAAGTAATTTTGTCTGTTTCTTATTTTTTTAAGCATATGTGACTAGCCTGTATGTGCGTGTGTGTTTGTGTGGGTTTTCTGAGCAAATGGAGCAGACACTGTTGTCAGTGCTGTTGCCAGCTCCAAATCTGGAACAAGAGTGGCAGAAGCCAAGACAACATTTTTCACCCTGCCAGTGTTGACAGGACCAGTAAGCTGTGAAATGGTGTTTCTGCTTCCCTGCTGATAATTCACATGTATTTTGAGAAGAGAAATCAGCGTTGCATGGCCTGTTTTTGTGCATGCTTTTTGGATACATCACATTGAATCAGAATGCAAAGTCTGAATTTACAATTTTTGTTATAAATTCCCAAATCTGTCAGCTGTGTATTTGTTTCTGCAAGATTACTGACAAGTTTCTCTTCATCTCATCTTCCTTCCATCCTCCTACCATCTATTTTTTCCCTTATCCCTCCATCCTCCAACCTGCCCTCTCATTTATCTCCCTCTATCTTTCTTTTCACCTCTGCTTTTCTACTGCACCATTTCCTATCTACCACTCCTCTCCTCACGGGGCTTTATTTCTTTTTTTAAAAATTCCTTTTTTTGTTTCTTTGCACCCCCTTCTCCCTCTCTCCATCCGTCCATCTCCCCCCCCCCCCGTCTCGCGCGACAGGTGGCGAGGACAGCGAGGTCAGGGAGCGTGACGATATCCGCCATGAAAGAAGGAAAGAAAGACAGCACGACAGGAACATTTCCAGGGCTGCTCCTGATAAGAGGTGCTGGACACGCACTTTAAACACACCGCATGTGAACTCACTCACTCCTCCTCTCCGTACACACACACACACACACACACACACACACACACACAGATGCACTGCTCACTACTGAATCATTCATGGGACCAGCAGTAATACTGAACAAACGCAGCAGGATCCAACAGAGGCAGTAGTCCTCGTCTGCAATGATCCACACACTGTTTGTGTATGTGAGATGCGTGACCAGTGTGTATTTGTGTGTTGAGTGTGTGTGTGCACTGTCAGGTTGTCAATTGATGGAGTTGTGGGTCCCTGGAGGAGTGGAGTGAAGTGAAATTCAGAGGAGAGCTCATTACAATCACAATTCCAGCTGTCAGAAAGCAGAAATCTTGTTATGTTGAAATTACCTTTGACTTTGAGATGCTGGAGGACAGTCGATGTTGAAGTCACCAAGAACTTTTTCAAACATTTCATCATAGATTAAAGCTTTAATGGCAAAATCCTAGAACTTTTTTGAAGTATAATTTTAGAATTTACCTTATATTATACCCATAGGCATACATACAAATTCTCCAATATCTTATTATATATTGTGTAACACAAAGCCGTGAAATTACTGTTCCCTTGTGACTTCAGAGGTTTGATGCTACAGCACTAAACGTAATACGTTCTTTCAAGTTTCTAGCTTTTATTTTCCTTATGTTTTTATGTCATTGTTGTATGTGTGTCAATAGTTTTGCCATGAATCTTTGCTAAATCTCAGACATTATTCTCTGTCCCAGGTCGAAGCTGCAGAGAGACCAGGACAGGGACATTAGCGAGCTCATCGCTCTGGGCGTGCCCAACCCTCGTTCCGCCAGCGAGGCCCAGTATGACCAGCGGCTCTTCAATCAGAGCAAGGTTTGAATACATCATACCTTCTTTACTACACCTATATTAGAAGATTTGTATTGACTGGACAAAAATATCAACCTGTACAAGACTGAATACCCAGCTCTGCAACACGAGGACAGATTTTAAGTTACAGTTTGTATTTGGGGTGGAACGGTACGTGTATTTGACCCGAACCGTTCGGTACAGGACATTCAGTTCGGTCCGCGACATCCTTTCGCCGTTACCCAAACAGCTGTTTATGTCTACTAATCACACGCGCGGAACAGAAACTCTGGAGCGTGAGTTTTGCCCGGAAAGTTTTGTCAGCGCACCAGGAATGGTAGCAGCGCTGTTGTGGCGCAGTAGCTCATGATAGTCAAGCTAAACTGACAGTGAGTTGTGTCAAACTGTATGCCGACTCTGTTCAACTGAAGTCGGGTTTATATGTGGACACTTGAAACATTTAATTACGACGACATCACCGACTGTGTCGATAAGCCGAGCGAAACAAAAACAGACTGGACGGAGAGTCCGTTCCCCCACAGCATTCGGGCAGCCTCCCACTCCAGATTCAGACCATGCCAAAGTAATATCTAATGCTATAAGAGTGTTTATCGCTGCATATACGGCCATACTCACTCACAATACAGAATTAAAGCATATGGTCACAATGCGTGAGCCTTCACTTGTGAATTTTAGTCTGTTGTGCCTGCCCTGTATAAACTAGCATAAGCAGCAGTTGAGGATTTACCAACAGCCTTAAGGTGGAACATTACATTTACATTACAGACATTTGTGATTTTATTTTTGTAATTTATTTTTTCTTATTGACAGTATGTCAGTATTTGAGTGCCTTAACTGTTATTGTGAGAATTATGATCAATGAGCCACTTTTGAATGAGTGGGAGATAAAAAGCTACGTTTTACAGATTCGCCCCCTTTTAGTGAGAGCCACACAAGTGAGCATCTCTCTGAAGCACTGACACATGCAGTGACAGATTGGAAACTGTTATAGGGGCAACAGCACAATCCCTGTAATGTGTTTTATATTTATTAATTATTTTTAAATAACACAATGGCACAGAAATCCAACCGTATTCCTTTCCAGATACTGAACTTTTTGAGTGGAAAAACGATTCTTTTAATTAAGAGCTGATAATCAGGGAATTAAGACATATGTTATACTGTTCTTTTTTTAGCATCGTTCTGATTGAGCTTATGCTTCAATTTATGGCCTGAGTCTATAATTTCATCATATTTATATGAAATTAACAAAGCTGCTTTTTTTGTTTGTACTACTTACTATAGAAGACCTATTCTTTCAATTAAGATTTGTCAATGAAGACGTGTTTATGTTCCTTATGTAAGCCAAACTTTTGTTAAGGCAAACATTTCTTAACATATTTTTGCCAAATAAATGAAAAGCATGTTGAAATCAGAACATGACCTCCTTGCTGAACCATAAATGTACCGAACCGAAAACTGTGATATGAACCGAACCGTGAATTTTGTGAACTGTTCCACCCCTAGTTTGTATATACGTAAGGTAAGATACTGAGTTACTTTGTGGAGTTAAGGTCCCTCAAACATCTGTTCCAGTCTGCATTAAAAAATGTTGAGTTTCACCTCCAGTGTTGGGCTGAGGTGGTACAGTCTACAGTGGTTTGTGCTTTGCTGGATAGGGGATTGAAAGCCTCGATTGCAAAACAACCTTGATATATGATTTGATTTTCGTAATATTACACTAAGTAATTTGATACCCAAGCAATTGTTTTTTCAAAGGGAAGCAAAAGCCAGTTAATAAATCCCCTAAAAATGTTTAGCTATTACCTTGTTGTGTATTTACATCTTTTTCTAAAAGTCTCTCTACCTTTCTCTCCCCGTCTCTTTCAGGGTATGGATAGTGGTTTTGCTGGTGGTGAGGATGAGACGTACAACGTGTACGACCAGCCGTTCCGCGGCGGCAGAGACATGGCTTCAAACATCTACCGGCCCAGCAAGAATATAGACAAGGACGCCTACACAGATGACTTTGACACGCTCATGCACAACAACAGGTACTGTAGATTACTTTGCTTTTATTTTATTAGAAATAATTCAGTTGTTTTTCAGAGAGCCACGAAAAAAAACAATTCTTACATGACCAACACTAACAAATGAAACACTACTGAGCAAAGAAAAGACTTCACCAGTTTATGAAAAGGCAAAATGGTTCACATTCAGTATAACGCATTAATAAGTGTGTAGGATTAAATCCATTCAGGAATACGCAAGTTTGTGTTAACATCTTATTTCATTTTTTAGAAACATTGTGCAGTATTACATATTAATGAAGTAAATATGATGTGAACCTTTTATAACTATGCTTTCAGATATAGTGTTAATGTTAATCCATAACTTAATAGCAATTTAAAATAAAGATGCTACAACGCAGCTTTCCCTACATAGTAAGTCATCTGAATAGAGTTAAGAGTACCTTGCCACATTATACATGTTAATAAGGAAAAACATTTTTTTTTTTTAACTTAATTGCATTAATCAAATGATTTGCTTAACTGCCTATGTTTTGATGGTGATTATCACAGGACATCAGCCATATGAAGAGGCTCTTCCCTCAGAGGGAACAGTTGATTAAAAAAAAAAAAAAATAGAGAAGAAATCAAATTTTTTTTCCTGGAATATATAAATAAATATATTCCCTAAAAATGTTTATTTGAAAAGGGGCAATGAATATTAATCAAGATTCAAACAAATGTAAATGTACCCGAGTTAGCTGAGAGGCTAGATTTCATCGTCAGTCCCATTGCCAGATGTTGTTGACTTGTTAGTCGTCCTTTAATAATAGAAATGATACAATATGTACAATAGTTAAAAACATTCTACATCGTGGTAAAAAGCATATCAATACAGTTACTTGAGGGGACAAAATCCACATACAAGTACAGTATGAGTAGCCTACTGTCATGTTAAAGGATAAAAATAGCATCAGAGACTCTAATTGATTGTGGTACTGAATTCCATTGACGTGATGCTCTGAAGGAAAAGACAGCCTGGCTAACTGCAGTTTTTCTGAGTGGGATTGTACAACCCATAGAGGATCCCAAACTTCATTGCTGGTTTGAAAACTGTTTTTATCAAATTTAGGGCTGCTATATTTAACAGAATTGCTGAAGTTTTAACCTTCTCATTTATTATGATAAAAATAACAATAAAAGCCTGAATCATTTCGAGGTCATTCCGGCTTTATTCAGAGGCACGAGGCTAGTGAGCACATGATGTCCCAGCAGGAGCCCTTGTCCTTGGGGCAGCAGTGCCACACTCTACTAGCCGAGCATAGCCTGTCCCATATGTTTAGTCACCAGCTTGTCATTGTCCTCTAGGAATGCTTGGCTGGCTGCAGGGAATTACACTATTGTGCAAAATATAGAAAATCCTCTAGCAAACTCCCTGAGACATACAAACATATGTGCCATGGAATAATTTCATATTTTGGATACAGTATCCTCTATTTCTTCTCATAGAAAATTAGTTTGAGCAAGAAGCAACTTGCTAGCAGTTAGCATGTAGTTTCAACACGTAGTCCCCTTTCCTGCTTTAGAACTTTATGAAGAAAGCTCAATACAGTTCTTACACAGAGTATACATGTTCCATTTTCTTATTTAAAGAATTGTGGTAAATACATTTCACAGCATAAAAATAAAATAAAGTATACAACAAATAACAAAATGTAGGGAAATTATAATAATAAATAACCTATAATAATAATAATAATTTTAAAACAAATAATAATCATAAATAACATATAATAATGTATTATTAATAATAAATAAATGTAATAATAAAACAACAAATAATAATGAATAAATAAAATGTAGTAATTTAAAAACAAAAAAGAAAAATAATAATAATAATAAATAAAATATAATATAATTTAAAAACAGGGTCTGCTTTAAGGATACTGAAGGATAAAAAAAACATGCAACAAAGAAACTAAAATTGTCAGTGAGCACAGTTTAACAACAACTCGGTTGAGAGAAACTACGACTATAATGCTCTTTTCATTTCCACCAATCAGGTTCGTTCCAGACAAAGAGTTCTCAGGTGCCGACCACGGGCAGAGGCGGGAAGGGCCCGTCCAGTTTGAGGAGGATCCCTTCGGTCTGGACAAGTTCTTGGAGGAGGCCAAGCAGCACGGCGGCTCCAAGAGGCCGTCCACCAGCAGCCGCTCAAAGGACGACTACCACGACAAGAAACGCAGGAAGGAGTGAGAGCGGCCAGGCGCCGAGTCCATGCAGGGCAGCTGCTAGCGTGTCGGAGGACGGGGAGGTAGTCGGCACCCTCTCAAAGGCTGAGAGGTGTTTTAATATACTCAAGTCTCTATCAGGAATGATCTGTCAGATTTTTGTTTCCTTTCAGTGGGAGAGAAGATTTTTTTCTCCTTTTTTTTCTCCCCACATTTGTTGTTTACTCCGCTCTATTCAGAGTCGTGCTTAATATGACGAGTAAACACGTTACATATAGCGCAAGGGGGGCCAAACTGACCTCTGCATCTGAAAACGTCTGTCCAGTGCAGCAAAGTCATTTCAGATGTGACAGACATTGATATGTTGGCCCTAGAAATGTGTAGACTTTAGTTTTGCTTCTTTTTTTTTCTTTTGTTTTCCATGTATACGGAGTAAACCCAGCAGGACCTGTTCATATTTTCTCTCATATATCCCCCGCATTCCCCCCTTTTGAGTTTTCGTCAACTGTGTTTTATTTAAACCCAGGTGTATTTGTGAGCACAGTTAAAGCTCGTATTTGATGGCAGATATGTACAGCGGTATAAATTTATCTGTAAGATGTGAAGCAAACCAGCTTTATAATTCTTGTACATTACTACCAATGGAATAAATTTCATATAGTGTGTAATTGGCATCCCTCTGTGTTTCTTTTTGAGCAAACAGTTTTGTATTGTATTTTAGAAATGTCAGCTTTTTTTTTTCAATCCAGTTCAGAGCTGCTTAATCTAAACTTTTTACAACATAGTGGGAAGTCCATTAGTTGTGTAATTATTATAGTTTTCTCGTATATTTTAATCACTTCCCGAGTAATGCATCCCATTTACATAGATGATTAAATGCCCAAAATGTATTTAGAGAAGCCATCTATTACAAAGTGTGAGTAGTGACATTTTTTTTTTTTTACCAGAAATGGGCTCTGCGATTTATGCGATGATTAGAACAAAACTGGTTCCATTAATTACAATTAATTATGATTCATGCAGTCTGACAGTTTTATTTTCCCGGGCTTCGGAAAATAATCAACGCAGCATTACACAGCCCAGCAGACTCACAAATCTCTGCCACTCATGCCTGAATAGGGCTCAGACAGTTGTTATATGCACATGATTTATGTTTTCTTCGATGGGCAGTGTTTGTAGTTATGGCGTCCTGTATTAGTACACTGTTCTGGACTTGCACTGTATGTTTTATTGCTGGTCTTGTACAAGCATCAAAAGAATTATAGCCTGAGAACTGCGAAATAATACATTGAGGAGCTCCAAACCAAATGAAATTGAATTATATTGGGATATAGTTGGCATTGGCAATTTTCTGCATGTACTTAAGTTTATGTTCATTACAATTGTAAAACTTAAGGCCACCTTTGATTGCCAGAATATAAAAAAAAAAACATTTTAGTGTCAGAATGTTGGGAAGATATGTGGCTTGCTAAATATGGGTCCAATATTTTACGTTGGTGACTGATGGGCGAAATAATCAGTTAAAATCTGTGATCACGTGAACTTCTCCCATTGGAGTTAATAGACTCAGGACATGCCGCTAGTCTCCTAAAGGAGCGGGGCAGTGGCGAGACCCAGGAAACTAACTCTCAGTGTCTCCTTTCTGAAATGTCTCTGTTCAAATCCATTGCAGGAATGGCGGACCCTGCCACTGAAAGTCCAAACTACTATGTAGATAGATAACTAATGAGCGCATATAATGGCAATATCAGAATAAATGGTGTAAAACATTGGGTTTAATATGGTGAAAATTATAACTTTAAATGGATTTTCCTCGCTGTTTGAGATCAGAGCTCAACACAGCTCTCCCTCCCTCACCTCCCTCTGCCTCCCGTCTGCAAACTGAGGAACCAACTGGGGCTAAAACACATTAAACCCTCTCTCAATTACAGCAAAGTGGCTCTGATGTGATTTAACATTGACCTATACTCATGTGGAGAGGAGCTGACATTTTCAGAAGTCATTTGATTTCTTACCAGCGGGGGGGAAATGCGCTGGTCTCCTCCTCTGAACCTGAGGAAAAACAGGCTGAACAACACGAAAGCATGACTCCGTGGTAGGAGAGGGATCTCTGATGTCATTTAACACTGATTGTCCTTCATCACGTCGAGAAGGGGATCTATTTTTTATTCTTACCCAGAGGTCTTTCCACCCTTTTCTGATTGTCTGCCTGGTCGTATCACTCTTCTATAATTATCTGTAGTCATGACTGTTTTATCATATACATACAGTACTTTTTCTGCTTTGTAACAAGGACGTGAAAGGTGGAACGCGATCAAGCGTGTGTCTTATACCCCCTGTGCTTGAATAAATGTTGAATGGATGGAAAGTCACTCTGCTGCTACCAGTGTGAGGTGATTTAAGGACAGCGGGGGTTTATTGTGAGGGCCTGGTGTGAGTGTCACCGTGAAGAAACTCATCTGACATGTACCAGCTTAGCGTAACTGACTCATGAGGGCAGTATAATGACTTTTGTATGTGGTTTTTGGAGGCACATTTATGAACAAAACAAAGCAAAAAAACGCAAAAGTCAATACAATTAATTCAATTGTTTCAATCTAGCTCCAGCTCCTATCTTAAAGCAACAGGAAAGATGTGCTTCCCTCAGCCTGCATTTGCGCTCGGACCATTGTTGAAGTGTTAAGGACAGGTTGATAATAGGCATCCACTCAGCTCTTGTCCGCCTTTATAAATGTGCACAGAGGAAGATGAATGAGATTCTTATTCGTGAAGGTAAGAGGAAATTGGTTCCTTGGCATTGCTTTTGTGTGCTGTTGGATGTAAACGGTGAGCATATTGTGTTGGTCCACAAAGGAATCCTCAGGTCGCAGACAGAGACCATGATGGATAGCTTCTTATCTTTACTCCACAAGGTAACAAACCCAGAAATAATAAACAATATTGAGTTGTTGCAGTGCATCTTTTCCACTCTTTTGGACTTGACTATAGGATAGCTTCTTTGTTTTGTGCTGCCATTTGTGATATTTCGCCCTCCTTCCTCCCCTCAGTGGCAGCAAAGCAATAAGTTTGGTGATAAATGTCCCCACTGCTGCAGTTGACCTGTCGAAGACGGTGGCCTGAGAGAGATCTTATCTCCCTACATGAGATTTGCTCTTTTCTTCCAGTATTGAAGGCTGCTGATGTAACAGAGCAGAGGCAGCCTTTCTGTTTCAGATAAACACACTCACATCCAATGGAAAACAATGGTTCTATCTCCTCTCTGCCAGTGACACTATTTTTCATCCACATGGAAATATATAAAAAGACTGAATCACAAGGGCAACAATGTCTCACTCCCTGTACACTGAAATGTTAATGTTAAACTAACCACACCCCAAATAGTGCTGTCACAGCAGATGTTTTCCATAAGCTGTCAGAAGCAAAGTTTCTGTTGAGACATCAGTAATTGGGTGTGGAGAACTGTAGAATCCTGGTCTTAATCATTTCTACAATATGATACGATACAACTTTATTATCAGTTTGCACTGAAATTCATTTTGCAATCATAGGCAGCTCAGTTTGAGAAAAAGTACACATACAATAGACATACTGTTACCATAGACAGACAGACAAGTAAGACCCATCAGACAAAAAACAAAACACATCACAATTATTCATACATAACCCATTACAAAATGACCATCTGTCCTCTGGATTTACATGTCTTTAGCAGCACATTCATTATTATTTAGCAACAAGATGGACTGATGGATAAAAAGTTTTTTTTGGCCTGATGCAGGTGAAATGTAAGAACTCTGAATCGCCTCTTGGAGGGCAGAAGTTGATATTCCCCATTTAAAACAAGCAAGGGATCAAAAGAGATGTTGTTGGCAAGTCTAAGCACAAACAACAAACAAAATCTTTTTCGATGTAGTTCATTTAAGCAAAAATCTTATCAAATGGGGTCCGTGAGTGTATCTATTTATGGGTCTTTGACCCTTTAAAATTGAAAAAAATCAAATTACTACATGTAATGTGGAAGGGGTCAGTCATGGTGACGAACCCACAGAGAATTATCACCTGACTCTGCAGCTTCCCTCGGCTCTACAGGATGTTTTAGCGTCCTTTAGCTCACTGTTTTGGTTTTCACACAACTTTATTGTCTCGGTTCAGACCTGCTGCCGTTATGAACCCTTTTCCAGTCGCAGCAATTGCAAAAGTTTCACTCATGTACTCTACCTGACTAGCACAGAATGGCAGACTTCAAAAGTTAGCAACTAATAGGGAGATAGAATAGGATGATGACTGAATTGTACACTGACTTTTTTTAATTGATTATATGTATATGTGTTTTTGTATGTGTATATACTGTGTGTGCGTATATGTGTATGTATGTACAGTATATATGTATACAGTATATATATGTATATATAAATAGATTTGATTTGATTTTTTTTAATTTGTTTTTTTACTTGTGTATATTCTTTTTACTTATTTATCTATTCTTTGTAATATAATATGTTTTCCTGTATCGATACTGGCTTATTTTATATTAATATTAGGTTTGTTAAGTTTCTTTGTACCGAAAATGTTATTATGTTTGTTCTGTCTTTTCAAAATGAACAAAAAAACAATAAATATAATATTGAAAAAAAACTTAGCAACTAGTTAGTAAACATAGAGGAGCATATGGCAGCTAAAGAGTCAGATATCATTTTGTGGAGACCAAAACAAAGGAGAGTGAATATTAGACATTCTTTAGATAGCTCCAAATAAATGCTAATGCTGCTCCATGTCAGCTAGATATAGGCAGCTGTGTGCGAACATGTGAGCGATCAACTTTATAAGGTGATAATTGTGTTTACAGCTTGGCTCCTGCCCCCAAGATGAATTAATTAATGCCGCTTCTACATGTATAACATAAAACATTCATGTAGTCTAACATGATTTATATGCATATGCATATAAAACATGATGGCTGACAGCTGTGTGAGATTCTTCTTAAAACTAGTTCTTGCATATTACAATCTGCAGATGGCCTCCAGGCGTATAGGCATAACTATGTGGTTATTTATATATGCACCGTCACTCTAATTCATATTGTGAATTTATAGTGTGAATACAATGTACAAAGCCACAAGAGTCTGCAAATCGAATCTGTCAAACTGACATCCACCATTAGCAGCACACACCTGAGTGACCTGTCTCTCCTCTGTCACTCACTCACCTTCTTATCATTAGTTCCTCCTCTGTACATATTTAGGCCGGAGTTCACTCATCATTATACCAGCGAGTCTAGAGTCGGACAGAGTCTACTGCTCACTGGAAAATGGTCTGCCTGTCAATCTGTCCGTCCTGTCGGCCTCACCTGAATCCTGGAGAGCACAATCCATCCCCTCGTCAGTGGCTCCCTCTGTGGATAATCTATTATGTTGGGAAGACTTGGACAGGCGTAACAATCTCTAATGGTTGTGTCAGTCAGAGGGCGGCCTACCTGCAACACACCAGCGGCAGGGCCCGCCCAACCGTGGCGCGAGTGCACATGGGCCGCTGTGGGATTTGCTGTGACAGGAATGCCTAAGCCAATGTCTTCATCTGAGGAAAGAGCTGGGCAAGATACAGTGTGGTTGGAATGGAAATGTGCTGGTATAGAGTTGGATATATTGCTCAGATGTTGATGATGTAAGAAAGTATTACCTCCCCCCCCCACCCACACACCTCGCCCTTTAAAGGTGCTATTGATAACATTGATAACATGCAGCCGCTGGATGTCGCACTCTTCCTCCCCGTTCCATTGCATTCACTTCACCACAAGTGGTTGCCAGTTCGTTGTAAAACTAAGTCAAGTCAAGTCATGTCAAGTGATGAATCTTTTGTGATAGAGTAATGAAGTCATTTTGCGCAACAGGCCTACATTGTGCAACTCCACTGGCAACTTGATCGCTGCCTGATTCAAGATTCCAGATGTTTATTGTCACGCCGGTTATACAAGTACAATCATGTGAAATGCTTTTTGCTGGGAAGCTCCATTAAAAATAATAAGATATTATTACAATTAGAAAAGGAAATACTTTGTACAAAGCATATTAATTGGGAACCAAACATCAGATATCTTCCACAGAGATAAACAAAACATTCATTTTGGACCCGTCGGTTCTTTTTTAAATGATTCATTCACAATCATAACATTTTTTTTCAGGAAAAACGGGACCTTTTGAAAAGCTCGGTGGATGTATTTTTTTTTGTATTATTATTTGTCTACATAAAAATGTTATCAATCAGACCTTTAACCTGCACATTTCCCCACTGTGGGACTAATAAAGAAATATCTTAACTTGCCATTTGCAGTGTCAAAAGCAGATGTGCTCTGATTGACACTTCCATGATTTTTAGATGATTTTATTGATTGCAGGAATCATCAGTCAGCTCCAGAATGGCTCATTGATTGGGATGTGACTTGCACTCGCTCTGTTTGTGCATGAGCGTAGTTCCCAGCGATAAGCATATGCTCGTTTATACTCATTTATATGGTTACTTTTGTACTATTGTGATTTCATCATTTGTTATCCGCCACATTTAGACGCCAGTGAAGTATGAAAAATGGCTGCTTGCCTAGACTTCCTCTCTGGCAGCGTTGGGTCTTAATAGGCTGCCGGGGGAATAGGAGGAGAGATTGATTCTCCTGATGATTTCATTAGATGACATCAAAGCAGGGAAATTGCAACAGAGAGCGGGAATACATCTTCAGTGAATAGCAAATCATCTGTCATTTGAATGATACTGTGAGAACATCAGCAGTGACATGTAACCTTGTCAGTGGAGACGCAGTAATTAGGATGTTTTTCTCAATAGGGATATTATGATGGGGCCTCACATACAGCTAGGTAGCCACATTCAGAGATTACTAATAGGCAGGAAAACAGTTAATTATAGATTCTCAGACCGACTGAGGAATCAATATATATGTGAATAGTTGCAGTTGCATCATATCCGTGTAAATGCAAGTGTTCAGTCATCCAGGTCATGTACAGGTGTGGATTAGTTTTTTAATTGAAGCCCAAAGTCCACGCCAAAGAGAGTTATTCTCACCCACAGAAACACTGCTCCTGAACTGCCTGAAACGCCTGGTTGAAGTCCTGCCTTTTCTTTCGTAACGTGGTGATGTCACCAAGTAACACATTTGCATAAAGGTTAGTTTGGCACTCCCTCAAACAAAGCTAGTTCGAGCGGAGTTGGAGTCCAAAGAGTTTGGTTCGGTTAACCAATCACAACAGTGGGCCAGCCGACCAATCAGAGCATGCTGAAAACGCATATCACATGACCATTCTGCGGTTAGTTGTTTATTTACAGAAAATGCAAGAGAGTAACCTATTGTACTTCATATAATAAAAGGTCTTGTTTGATACTTCAGATCTCCCTCTATCTTTCCAACACGCACTCAAACAGCAACGAATTTAGTGGAAAACAAACTTTAAGCTTTATTTTTCAAATGCAGTTACAGGCTGCTACTGTTGTTACTGTTGCTAATGAACAACAGCATGCACAACAATGTTAACAAGGCCTGTAATTCGTTATCCATGTTGAATTAAACACTGGTAGGCGGGTAGTTGTTGAAGTCGTTTGTTTTCTTCTGGAAAAGTGTCACATGATAAACGCAACCCCGCAGTTTTAAAACTAATAAGGGGTCAAGAGCGGTTTCAAACATCTCCGTTTTAGGGGAGTCGAAAACGCCGGAGTAGTGCGGACGCTAGGCATAAACGTAGAAAAAGTTAAAGTTTAAGTTTAAAGCAAAAACATATTAGTGTGGATGTAGCCTAAAGCATGTAAACATGTTCTAGTAGAAACCCAAAATACAAGTATGCACCTGAAAATAAGCATAATAGGTCCTCATAAAAGTGGAACTGAAATTTGGATTCCCCTCAGTTTTTTGTGTTAGGACATATTTACTATACTGCATTACTGCAATTGTAAATGCTTTAAGCGGATAAAACCCTTTGTTTGTTGACATATTTGTGGAAACAGCATCCTCAGATTCAAGCCTCGCTTTCTAAAAAGTGAATATTGAGCTAAAATTCATCAGAAGGCCAGAAACAGGACTCTAAATGAATGCTGATGTTGTTTTGTGTTTGCTGGATATACAGTAGGCAATCGTTTGCTAGCTCTGTTTGCTATACCATCTTTATGAAGTGATAATATATTCCTCCACTCTAAAAAATGGAAGTTAACCAGCTTGCTTGTCATTGGCAATACAATTTGGACCAAATAAATGCACAAGCCAAAACCACCACTGATTTCTTAGCAAAAATATAATTCCACTCCGACTTTTCGATCACACATTGGACTCAAGGACTCCCAGACATTTACGAGTGCTTCTTCCAAATCCATTTGCATTTGATCAAGTTGCCCAGTTGTCCAGCCTTGGTCACGTGATATGTAGCAGGTGGAAAACAAGCACAATTATGTTATCAAGATTATCTGAGAGATTATCATCAATTCCTTGTCACTCCCATCAGAACTCACAAAGCCCTTCAGATTATTGATGAAATGTCTCCAGTCCAGCTGCTCTTGTGTCTTACATGCTGTATTATTACTACATTACTACTCAGTTGAGAACAAAAACGCAATAATTGCCAGCAAGGCTTTCGAGATCACATCAAGAACATATAAATTGCTTATTCGTTTGAGGTCAGTCTGATTTTCACAGACTCATCGGAATGAATTCCAATCATTTTTAAAGCTCCTTGCTGTGTCTGTATCAATGAGAGCAGATCCTCCTTCCTTTTAACCCTGCCTCTGATCCTATTAAAGCTGGATCCTTATCACCTTTATCAGGTTTGGAATGGATGGGAGCTTAACTGCCTTTGTGCACACTGGCAAGAGCTGGACGGACTAATGTTTCATTATTCCACATTCAAGGTTACAACCTTGAGAGGAAACAAAAGGGAACGGCTTGGAAATTGATTAGAGAAGCAAATCATCAGATGCAATCATCAATGTCTTAATCATGGATGTCACACCTATAGGAACACTACGATGCACACCTAACGCTGAACTGTAACCCGCAGCAGCAGTTCTAACCTCTGATTGTAGGTGCGTCAGGGCTCAACCTTTGTGTGGCCCAACAGTGCCATCTAGGAGGATGAAATAGGAGCAGGTTAATGCAACTGTAGAGTTGATGTTGATCTCTGCATGGAAATCAAAACACCCACAAACACATGCAAATAGTGGGGGGAGGAGGGAGCATTGTAATGCTGCCTTACACGTGGAGTGTTACACAAACAAGCATAGCATTATCTGAAATGCATGCAAACATAGCCGGAGCCGTGCTGAGATCATATTTACCAAAACAGGAAAAGAACAGGAAGTTCAACCTGGAGGTCCTCAGGCAAAATCCTGGACATGACTCCAGGAAATTCTCCTATTGTTTCTCTCACATACACCAGAGGTCTTCTCCTCCTCTCCATGTTCCTGAAATATCTATACATGGTCGCCCTTTGCCCTGTAGTGTAGTACACCATGAAGTAAAAGGCACATAATTCAATAAATTCATTATGTGTCATAAATTCTTACATCAGTTTAAAGGAGGATTAAGCCCTTTTCATGCGCCGTGAGATTATGTTGTTTACATAGCCTGATGGGGTCAAGATAAAGGGCCAAATGTCACCGGTTACACTTTAACACCGGGGTCATAAGCTCACATGTTGTGTTTGTTGTATGTTAATGGGCAGTTAAAAACAGTTATATAATCCACTCAAATATAGCCAAAAACAAAAGCTTTGGGACATTTTTATTACTAAAAAGACCAAGATGTTCCAGTGCAAGTGAAATGTTTGTGTCTGCAGGCATAAATACTTTTCAAACTGTATTAAGAAATCTCATGTACAAATGTATATGCCGGCTTAATCACTCTGAGAATGACATCATCTTGCGGTTGTCTAACATCAGATTCAGCACTACACGGTAACAATCACAGCTGTGGAGGCACTGGTATAGTTCTCTATATGCAAGATATTGATGTATGTATATATTTATATTTTTAATATCTTTTATCTTTTATCTTTTTATAGTGCTTCCTGTATTGTAATGTATTATATGTAATGTTTTGTTGTTGTTTTTTCTTTTTTTCTTATCTGGATTTTGAGTCTGCAATAAAGTTTGAGTTGAATAGACTTTCCTTAACTGCAAAGTTTAGACTTTTAACCACCTAATGTACTACATAGGTGGAGACTGGCCTATGTGAATCACCTTGGAGATAGCCTTGACCCTTGGTTTGCATCTTCCCAGCCCAGGTGAGAAAATAGCGTCACTGAAAAAGGGTATTGTGCTGAGCTGACGCCTAAGCAAAGGTTATTATGGGTTATTTCCACAGGCTGGGCTTCAGGGTTTCAGGACGTCCCACGCTGAAGAGAGGGTGACGCCTAGCAAAGAGTGAGAAGTAGGACAGGAGCGCTCACACTGTTCAACATTCACAGATAAAGTACAGAATATGTTGACCCGTCACCAAAAATGACCTGAAGTGTTTCTTGAATTTCCCATATCTAATTATCCAGTTAGTATGGAGGACCACAAGAGTCACAGAAATAGTAATAAAGCATTAAATTGATTAATAACTAATTGTACAATAAAAATAGGCTTTAATTAATTTGTTTACAAATGAATTTAACAATCTATGAATAAATGGACTAAATTACATAGTAATTAATTATTTGACATTTGAATGAGCAATAAAAAGAAGAATTATAAAAAATTACAATTGAAATATTAATCTATCAAATCCATTAAAATGTCAAATAATTAATTACTTTGTAATTTAATCCATTTATCCTTATATTAATAACTACTTTTGAAAACTAATTTATCAATGCCTATTTTTATTGTACACTTAGTTATTAATCAATTAAATGTCTTATTACTATCTCTGTGACTCTTGTGGTCCTCCATACATTAATGGTTTGATTATTTTGTACACAGAGCCTGCAGGAAAAAAGATCAAATAATATTTGACATACTTTTGCTAATTTGAATTCCTAAAATGGTCGACAACTGATGGGGAATTAGTGAATCTGTTATTCATTGACTTGCATAAAAGTAGCCATATTAAACATAATGAATAAATACAGCGTTTACAACATCTACCATGTACAAATCTTTTCTCGTACAATGTAAACTCCCCCTAATTGCTAATAGCCCTCAAATTCTTAATGAGAGGTAAATACAAGACATGATCGGTGTTTTCAATGTCATACAACCAGGGAATGAAATTAGCCCCTGCCTTCTGCCAAATAACAGGGTAAATGTTGGGTGTGGCAGGTGAAAATTTCAGGTCACTTGCCACCATGGCAGACAGGTTTTTCTTATATTAAGAAATATTATTTTTAAAAAGCAATTCTAAAGCCTAAATTGAATATATGGTAACACTTCATTATACAGGTCCGCTATTTCTAAATAGCTGGTAATTTATTTAATACATTTCCAGGAAAAGAATACAAAGTTAATTGTTATGCTTTATTTCCATGTCTGCTGGTAAAAAGATAATAATTAGCAAATAACTCCCTGAATCATTACATTAGCTACCAGGTTACATTTGTGTAGACAATAAGTCACACAATGGTGAGATTTGTTCCCTGATCAGAAGTGTTTTCTATTAGTTTTCCACATCCGATGAAGAGCAGCACACAGCCGCTTCTCAAGCCTAAGGGCCCTATTTTAACAATTACATACTATTTTAGCATACAATTATTAGATTATGTTTATAATAAAGTATTTTTTATATATTAAATACATATATATACTTTTTTTCTTTCTTTTCGTCATAACAAAATAAAATAAAATTAAATATGGATAAAACAAAATATAGAGAAAAAAAATGAACTAATGAAAAAAATAGATAAATAATAATAATAATAAAAAAATGAAGAAATAAAGAAATAATGAAAACTTTAAAAAAGCCAACATAACTGGGCAAGATCAATATCATGTGAGATTGTACAGTGTGTGCGCTTGAGAGGGTGTGACCTGTCCACTATAGACGATCTTTGTAGTGGAGTAACAGCATTAGCCAATCAGACTCCTCGGGGGGGTCGGGGACTTCCGGCAGACTGGTGACGTCACACAGAGCAGAGTGGGCGTTTTAATCCGTCTCCTCCTCCTCTAGCTCAGCTCATACATACATGACTTCACGGTTAACATTACACAAGTTGGGCAACTTCAAACTGTGAGATTTTGACAGCCGCAAGTCGACACGACAAGACAAAAGATGACGGAAAGCTCCGCGGACAGGCTGCTGAACGGAGACGCCTGTCACCGGACGACAAGCGGCAGAAAGACAACCAGTAAAAATGGCTTCGTGAAGAACCACTGCCTGTTTCTACAGCAACAGAAGTACCGTCGCCCGGGAAGCCCCAGGGACAAGGTAAGGCCCAACCGTCAACTAACGGCTCGACAGGGGAACACCATAGTTACCACTGGTGTGTTCAGGTACTGTGGGAAGAGTTTGAATTAACAGCTTAGCTCATGTGTTATTAGTTAGTTTGTTTTCGTGTTGCTATAAATGCTATGAATTCTTGTTTTGAAGTGTGTTTTTATTTACAGGCACACGTAACGTCACCTCACAAGTGAACTGTGTGTTATTAGCTAATGCAGCTAATTATTTTAGCTTATTTATAGTTTATACAACAGCTTATGTTTAGCATTGTGTCCTAGCTTAGCTTAGTTTGTCCCAATGCGACATAGTTCAAGCTAGCTGTTACCAGGAATTACATTTCTGGTACTTAGCTAATTCTTTAATCTCGTGGATTTCAAAATGCTTTTAACATTGTGGTTTTAAAACGCAAATTTAGCTTGTAACCAGTAGCAGCAGCAGTAGAACATACTACTGTTTACATACTGCTGGTTACAAGCTAAACAGTAATATGTCACCAGTAGCACATACTACTGGTGATATACTACTGGTGATATACTACTGGTTACGTACTACTGGTTACATACTACTGGTTACATACTACTGGTTACAAGCTAGCCACTAGTATGTAACCAGTAGTATGTGCTACTGTTTACAAGCTAAACATTAGTATGTAACCAGTAGTATGTGCTACTGCTTACAAGCTAAACACTAGTATGTAACCAGTAGTATGTGCTATTGGTTACATACTAGTGTTTACATACTACTGGTTATCAGCTAAACAGTAGTATGTAACCAGTAGCACATACTACTGGTTATCAGCTAGACAATAGTATGTAAACAGTAGCACATACTACTGGTTACCGCTAAACAGTAGCATGTAACCAATAGCACATACTACTGGTTACAAGCTAAACGGTAGTATGTAACCAGTGGCACATACTACTGGTTACATACTACTGTTTAGCTTGTAACCAGTAGTATGTGCTATGAAAGCTGCACTTGTTTTTTGCTGTTTAAACTTCTTGTTTAGTAGTAGTGCATGCCACCTGAACCCAGGGAGGATTGTAGTGTTGTAACCTTACACTCTGTTGTTGTGTAGACCGGTCTCTGTTTACACTGACTCCAGTGTGAAGAGGACCCGGGCCCTGTAGTGTTATTACCAGATAAGCTGTCTTGTCTGTCTCCCTTGGGAGAGGAGGGGGGCAGAGTCAGAGTGGGCCCGCTTCCACATGACACTTTAGCGGGAGAGGAATGTCTCCAGGCTAGGGAGGGTGTGGTCCCTCCGAGGGTGGAATGAAAAGCACAGAAAACAAGAGTCTAGGGGGTGAAGGAGGGGTACACACACACGCCTTTGTTTTTCAGTTGTTTAGGTTCACAACACAGAAGAGAAAATCGTCTGAGGATACGGAAAGAAATGCATCTCTCTCATATACTGTATGAGAACATCAAGTTCCAGACTTGCAACAGCATAAAGCTGCTGATTTCAACATAAAGTGGATTTACATAATTAGGTCCTGATGCTTTGGCTGTCATACCAATGAAATCCTTATGCATCTCCATCTTGCCAGCATTTAGAAGAAGCTGCAGGCCATATCGCTGCTGCTGATAATGCTATCAAATATTTGTCTGATTCCCAACTTAAACAGGGAAATACTTAACTTACTTGTGTTAAGTATTTGGAGCCACAAGACTAACAAATTATTATTATTTATTTTTTTTTTTTACCTTGGATGATTTTATATCTCTCAGATGAACTAGGCCAGAATGTTGATAATTTTTTCAGTGATATCAAACTGTGATTGGGCCAACCTGAATGATTATGCACAGCAATTACCAGTATACTACTTGAAGGTTAGGATTGCTATCAACTAGGGCTGACCCAAATGCTTTGACTGTTGCCATGGTAATCAACCTCAAAATCAGTATAAGTATGTAATAATAAAGTATAAATCCCAAAATAGCCCATGAAATAAGGAATAATCCCACAACATTATTCATTATCCATATTTAACATTCATTATTATTAGTTGTTCTCAGACGGATATTTAGTTACTGTATGTGTAGAGGTGCGTGTGTGTACAGTAGTGTGACAGCGGCACTGTCCCAAAGCTTCGAATACCTTCGAATGTACCCAAAAAATGGTATTCGGGACAGCCCCACTATCAACACCGAAAAAGTGACATCATGCCATCCTGCTGTGATATGAGCTCTGCTGGTTCTTGATAAGGCAACTGAAATTGGAGTTAGATGCACGTAGAGCTAAGAGGAACCAGGGTGTAGAGGAGCACTGTGTCTCTTGTGGCTGTACCTTCAGTGTTTCTTAAATCATCTGGTCAAACTGACTGGCCTCTGTCAACTCATATTAACAAGTACATTATTTAGATGAATTTTACAGTATGCCTGAGTCTCAATCTTTGACCAGTAATTAATGTCCTCCTAGGTCTGTGTCCGTAGTTTGAAAATGGATCTTTCCTTTCAGGATTTTTGTGAGCAGGTAGGAATAAATGTACTCAGCTTTCAGCTGGGATGGTAGTGTCAATAATCACTCTAAAAATAAGCTGTAACTTGAATAAGCAATTGCCTTTTCAATTAGCATCAAGAGGACTCACCCACTTATTTACTCTGTTTTAGGCCTAATGCAAAACATAGACCATGTGCAAGCTTTTCCTATTGTCTATACACGGTGTAATACGATCATCATCTCTCGAATTGCACAGCAATCACGTGAAAGAGCATGAGTTTGTGGGTCCTTCTGGGGACAGTCGCTGTGCTGTTCAGCTTTAAACGAACAGCACAGGTCTACCTCTCCTCAGTCCCTGTTTGTCCACAGGTATAAAAGAAGATGAAACAAATATGACGTCAGTGAAACTGTATTTAGCTGCTGTGCTGTTCAGCTTTAAACGAACAGCACAGGTCTACCTCTCCTCAGTCCCTGTTTGTCCACAGGTATAAAAGAAGATGAAACAAATATGACGTCAGTGAAACTGTATTTAGCTGCTGTGCTGTTCAGCTTTAAACGAACAGCACAGGTCTACCTCTCCTCAGTCCCTGTTTGTCCACAGGTATAAAAGAAGATGAAACAAATATGACGTCAGTGAAACTGTATTTAGCTGCTGTGCTGTTCAGCTTTAAACGAACAGCACAGGTCTACCTCTCCTCAGTCCCTGTTTGTCCACAGGTATAAAAGAAGATGAAACAAATATGACGTCAGTGAAACTGTATTTAGCTGCTGTGCTGTTCAGCTTTAAACGAACAGCACAGGTCTACCTCTCCTCAGTCCCTGTTTGTCCACAGGTATAAAAGAAGATGAAACAAATATGACGTCAGTGAAACTGTATTTAGCTGCTGTGCTGTTCAGCTTTAAACGAACAGCACAGGTCTACCTCTCCTCAGTCCCTGTTTGTCCACAGGTATAAAAGAAGATGAAACAAATATGACGTCAGTGAAACTGTATTTAGCTGCTGTGCTGTTCAGCTTTAAACGAACAGCACAGGTCTACCTCTCCTCAGTCCCTGTTTGTCCACAGGTATAAAAGAAGATGAAACAAATATGACGTCAGTGAAACTGTATTTAGCTGCTGTGCTGTTCAGCTTTAAACGAACAGCACAGGTCTACCTCTCCTCAGTCCCTGTTTGTCCACAGGTATAAAAGAAGATGAAACAAATATGACGTCAGTGAAACTGTATTTAGCTGCTGTGCTGTTCAGCTTTAAACGAACAGCACAGGTCTACCTCTCCTCAGTCCCTGTTTGTCCACAGGTATAAAAGAAGATGAAACAAATATGACGTCAGTGAAACTGTATTTAGCTGCTGTGGTTGGCATCAGTATGCAACAGTCTCTTTGAGCGGTGTACTTGGATGTGAATTTGTGCTCCGTGTTTGACAGTTCACAAACCATGGCTTCCCGACCTGCTAACTTTAGAGAAAGGAACCTGTTTGACCGGCTTTAAACACACATACACACACCACACACACAGTGCAGTGCTCTCCCGTTCCTTGGCTCAGAGGTATTTCTTGGAGAAGCATGACTGGTCACATGAGCTATGGTTGCTAAGCTGCGGGGCAGAGCCTGTAATGAGTGACCACCCTCATTTGTTTAGTGTTGGTTTTGCAGACAGCCAGTCCACAGTCCAGCTCGAAATGATGCTCGTATTTTTTATTTTTTTACTTTTTGTGGAGCTCCTCCGGTGTGTGACCACATTTTATATGCTCCCATAATCCAAGATCAATATTGCCATTCATAAAACTCAATGAATTAGAACCGTGGGTTGATGGCCATTTTACTGCTCACTGGTCCACAGGGACCTGGGCATGGTTAGGTCTCCGTGAATTAATGCGCTTATTGTAGCCTTTTATTAGGTTTCTAACTCTTTCCAACAAAAACACAGTTTTAACAAATCAGCCCTGCTGTCGTCTAGTGTGTGCCCAGCTTATACTGGATTGGTCTGCTCTGCTTTCTAATGCAATTTATTGGGCTGCCTAGTGGGGCAGCTTTAATGAGTAAACAGACTCGAGGCGTGGATAAAGCATTACCTTTTTAAAGGAGAAACCACCAGTTGGAATGAGTTTTTTTCAAGTTGCAAGAGTTAGTTAACATTATTACTCCTAAATCTGTGCCTTGGTCTTAGATTTGTTTGGGGAAAAAGGTCTTTTTTTTTTTTTTTTTTTTTTTTTTACTACTTTTTAAATTTCAGTTATAATTGCAAGTTTTAGAGACATGTAATTACAAATTATTTTACTTTATTGTCTCCCCAGAACCAAAATGTCCCACACAACTCCAGCCTGTACAAGAAGCCCTTTGCGGAGTCTTTCGAGGAGACTCCTCTACTGGTCGCCGTGCTCACCTACATGGGCTACGGCATCCTCACCGTCTTTGGCTACCTCCGAGACTTCCTCCGCCACTGGAGCATCGAGAAGTGCAACGTGGCTCGGGAGAAAGAGGAGCAGAAGGTAAAGTAGTTTGTACCCCTTTGAATGCTAAAGGTGTTTAAAAATACAAACTGAATGCGAAGCCATTCAAGGTGAATTTAGTGACAAAGTTCAAACCATCGCTTTAGTCAGACCAATCGTTCCAAGACTTTCTTTG
This sequence comes from Sebastiscus albofasciatus, assembly GCA_916701655.1. Lineage (NCBI taxonomy): Eukaryota > Metazoa > Chordata > Actinopteri > Perciformes > Sebastidae > Sebastiscus > Sebastiscus albofasciatus. The sequence goes on along the minus strand of CAKAOI010046539.1, from coordinate 235,945 downwards.
AAAAACCGCTTATGATACCAAAGACGCTCTATAACTAAAGCTGGGAATACACCAACCCGACATCAGAGAACTAGCGACGACGGAGGCTACCTGTTGCGTCGCCTCACATTGCCTTTGTTTTGACTGACAAGTTGCATCAAAAGACACCGCAAAGTCTACAGCTGACGGCTAGTTAGCACAGACGTTCTGGTCCCGCGTGAGATGAAATAACTGTCCCAACCAGCAGATAGCGGTAGCCTGTATTCATCATTCAAAAATGGTAATCGGAAGGCCGAGGACTGCGGCTATACAAGCCGTTGTTATGATACATACATGAAACAAAGCAGCGTTTGCCGACCATTTTCACACCACTCTCACTCACTCACTGCTTAGCGTGATTCCAGATGGCCATGTCGTTGTGAAAATATCTGTGTATTGGCCGACGGCCAACTATCGACTTGGTGTGTCAGGGCCTTAAGGTGACCCATTACAAATGATTCACACTTCCTTTCTCCTAATTGGACGCGTTCTTGTTTTGTTTTCCCCATCTCCCCACCTCGTTTTGCAGTGTTCTGAACGTTGTGTGGATGGATGAAAGCAGATTGGGTTACATTTGCATAATATATTTATATTTTCTTTTGCTAACATTAGATATTTACACAGCTAACAGCCATATTTAGCATTATGAAAATGAGTTAGCTAGGAAGTTTGTGAACATTAGTTGCCAGATCTCGCAAAAGCGTGTTGCTGAGACGGAGAAAGGTCTTGAACAAAGTAAATTTCTTCCTGATTTGTCTGTTTGAAAAATCCAATTTTAGTGTCAGAATGTTTGAAAGATATGTGGCTTGTGAAAAATGGGTCCAATATTTACTTTGATGACTGTGGGATGAAAGAATCAGTCATAATCTGTGTTCACGTTCACTTCTCCCATTGGAGTTAAGAGACTCAGGTCATGCCGCTCGTCTCCTAAAGGGGCGGCGGGGGGGTGGCCGAACCCACGTGACACAGATACAAGAAACTTAAACTCAGTGCGCTGTCTCCATTCTGAACCGTCTCTGATGATACTTATACTTTTTTCTGTTTTGGATTTGTAAGCACAAGTTGCAAGATAGAGCTTTACTTTTATTACAGCACTACATTCAAGGAGTCATATTTTGATTTTCAGATTTCTAATCCTGGAAAAGAACTCGTACAAATAACGTCCTGCCACATTAGCTGTCACACGATTTCAAGTCTTTCACACTCTCTGTCACACCTATTATATCTGGTTCAACAGTAATCATTGACTGTGGCCCTCATTTGCCGCAGAATAAAGAAAGCTCCCTTGGAATATAATGAACTGCCATTAAGAAATCACCCACACTTTCCCATTTCCCCCTGCAGGATTTCGTCCCCCTCTATCAGGACTTTGAGAACTTTTACACCAGGAACTTGTACATGAGGATCCGAGACAACTGGAACAGACCCATCTGTAGTGTCCCCGGTGCTAAGATGGACCTGGTGGAGAGAGTCTCCCCCGACTACAATTGGACCTTCGAGTAAGTTGCCGCACTGTTGTGCAGTTATGACTAATGTTTAATATTCCTTATCTGTATGGGCGCAGGGTTAATTTAGAATCGGGGCGTTGTCCATGACGGCCATTGCTCCCCCGGAGGTGTGTTTCTGTGTCACTGATCCTTAGCTCAACAGGAAGTTCACTGATGTGCACTTTAAGTCACTGACCTCTTATTTCTGATAATAAGCGTGACGTATGCCATGCTTCAGATGTTGAAAGCTCTAGTATCTGTCACATGGTACTGTATAGAAACACTATACACTAACACAGCCCTAAACACACAGTCCTCTATAAATGACAGAGGTAGTGTAAATACAATCCTTTTGAGACAGCACAACATTTTATTGAATGGCATATAATTAATTTAACTTTGTCCCATTATCTTAATTTATTCCCTGTTGTTACCTAAAGGTAATTGTGACTCACTGTTTCACAATAACTGCTTGAGTTCTGTGATGTTTTTAGACACACAAATACAGTAATATACGCCTGATAACAATGAAGGTTGTGTCATAGTTTTCCTATTTATCTCATTGGTATGTACGGTATAATATGAACCATTCCAGCTGAATTCCATCGGGACAATAAACTATTGTACGACTGCCAGTTATCATGCACGGTGATAATAAAGGATAACATTGAACAGGAAACGGTTGCCAGGCAACGAGGGCAGCCAGGCACACATGTTGGAAGATAATTATTTCTATTAACCGAGAGTCAGGGTACCATTTGTCTGACTTTCTCTCTCTCTGTCAGGCACACAGGCAGAGTGGTGAAGGACGTCATCAATATGGGCTCATACAATTACCTCGGCTTTGCTGAGAACACCGGGGCTTGTGCCGACGATGCTGTTGAGGCCACGGAAAAGTACGGTGTTGGCGTGGGCAGCACTCGCTGTGAGATGGGTAAGGGTTAAAAAAAAAAAAAAGTTAGATCTGTTTTTTTTTTTTTTTTTTTTAAGCTTTCATGATTTGTCCTCATCTAAAAGTGCTTTTATCATAGAAATTGAGTCAATTCATGATCAAATGGACCCCGGCTGGTGAACAGCTGCTCCCTCTTTTGTCCGTTGCTCTTTCAGCGTACAACAGAGGCTACAGGCTTAAGTGGTTTTGAAGGACTGAAAGGTTGAGTTTGAAATATAGTGAAGCATTGTGAAAGCTTTGAAGTTCAAGTCCGTTTCAGTTCAGCACATAGTTTGCTGCAGCCTCCTTTTGACGCTGGCAGCTGCTGATTAGTTTGTCACATTTAATCTTATAATCTTTAGCAAAAGAAAAGCTGAGGTTTGTGGTGTATTTAGCTTAAAGGGGCCCTATGGAGTTTTCTTTCAAACAAACAAAAGTTATGTTTACATTCAGTGTTACTCACCAAAAATATTTTGTATGTAGATCCTTCCTTGATGTCTACCAAACGTGTCCTTACTCATAAAACATTTGCAAAGCCGATTTATGGCTTCGATGATTTAAAGTATTTTAAATCCAGCATTGTTTACATCCTAGCTTGCATTCTTTGTCTTCCTTACCTTTACTGGCGCTTTGCACCACGTCTTAGCATGTTGCCGCCACCTGACGAGTAGAGTAGTGTGACATCACTGGCAGGACTGTGTATTGCGTTACATATACACGTTCTTGTGCACATAAACAAGATAAACACAGAGACCCATCCGTAGAAAAACTGCTCCATAGCGCTACTAGAGATCAAAAACTCCAAAGGGAACCTTTAAGGAAAGTGGACTGACCTCACTGTTTGTTTAACAGTTATAAGAAAACAAGTGGGACTTAAACATTTCTCCCTTAAGACAACTCTGCAAGTCACAGTACACTGATGGGAAATTGTACTTAAACTGAGATTATGGCGTTCCCAGGGAACCTGGACATCCACGAGGAGCTGGAGCAGTTGGTTGCCAGGTTCCTGGGTGTTGAGTCATCCATGGCTTTTGGCATGGGCTTCGCAACCAACTCCATGAACATTCCTGCTCTCACCGGGAAGGTATGGAATTTCATTCACTTCCTCTGTTGTTGTTTTTCCTCTCCCTAGAGCATACCGCTCTTCTTGATTTGATTACTTTTTAATTTAGTTTTCTGTGTTTTATAGTTACATTGGGTATACTGTAATTGTATTTGAGTGCCATTAACAGTTTTATTGTTTTGAAAAAAAACACTGTTTCCCTTGTAAAGTGAAAACACGCTACGTTTTCAGATGTATGGCCAAGTTTGAAGAGTTCAGACTGTTCCACAACACACTAGTTTCCTGGCCAGAGCTTTCAAAACATCTTGAGTGCTGGAGATTGATATTTGACAAGTCCCAGCCACTGTTGTTCTAACCCCAACAAATCACAGTCTTTACTCGCCTCCTTACTTGCCTTCTTCTTCCCTAACCAATTTCACTTGAACAGGAAGTAGAACTCTGAGCTGACAAGCGCGTGCACCTTGTGATTCAAAGAACCCATTTCCTGATAACCACATGAGTGAAAAACAGACATGTAGATGGACAGAGAGAGAGAGAGAGAGAGAGAGAAAATGACAGCAAGACAGTTAAGATTTGAGTTATTGCCACTGTCACAAGGGTTCATAAATTCTTAACTATACCTGTCACTTTTCCTGCTAGCTCACATCCTTATGTCATGGCATGATTGTGTGTTGTGTAACAGGCCCATTTATTCATTGAACAGAGGACATGGTGTGACCTATCTGAACATTTGGGGGCGTGTTGACTTTAAGAGGTGGATAAGGTGTCAGCAATACTTATGATATAATTAACAAAATATTTCCATCCTGGAAACATACTGCCTTCTTGTGATCAGTCAAACTCTGAGAGAACTCTTAATATGGCTTTAAAATAACACAAGTCTTCTTTTATTGTTTTCACAGTCTGTGTAAACTTCCCGCAGGGTTTTGGGTCCATTTCAATTCCAATATTTGGGATCATTATTTCCCAATTTATTAAAATATATAATTGGATAATAAGTATTATTTGACAAACAAGAACGTACAGGGTACTTTTTTTGCCTTTTCACGCTTTTCTGAGGGAAGAAACACTATATGGACATTATTGTGTTAGTGCATCTTTTGATGGTAGTAAGTATACTTAGTCACACACACAGTATTAAAGGTTCATGTGAACATTGTAACTCGAACAAGCCTGGATCATTGGCCACGCTGCGGGTATGTTCCAGTATTCCTCAAAGAGGAATGCTCAGAGTCTGGGCTAGAAAGACATTGCTCAACACAAACACTCCCAGCATGTGAAATCCTGGTTGTATTAAAATTATGCAAGCAAAGCTCTAAAGAGGGTTGAACTTGAATATTTCTCACTGAATAGTGTTCGACTCTCCTGGCTAATTGGGGATTGCAGCACTCCTGATGTAGAAACTAAGATCATCAGCAAAGAAAATCAAAACTAGTTTAAAAAGACTATCTTATTTTTTCCCCCTCACTTTTCTTCTTGTTTTTAGGGTTGTCTTATTCTGAGTGATGAGCTGAATCACGCGTCGCTGGTGCTGGGTGCTCGCCTGTCTGCCTCCACAATTCGGGTCTTCAAACACAACAGTGGGTGACTTCCAATAATAAGCACATTACCCTCAGAATAGTTGGACAGAATTCTGACTCAGACCCTGTTCAGACCTGGCATTAACATACGTCCTGAGTGATCTGGATCACAAGTGGACAGCTTTAAATACGTCTGTTCACACCTGGCATTAGAATGCGTCTCCAGATGCGTCTTGAGTGACCACTTGTGATCGGATCTCACTTCCCCAATCTATATGCAAATAAACACTTAGTAAACACATGGCTAATGCAGCAGACGTTGTGACGTAATAATACAGGCATGTCAGTAGTAATGTCCTACATATTTATGAATTCAGGTACATTTTATTAACATCAAAATAAAAAGGTTATTGTCTACCGGCAGTCCCCTGAGGACCTCTGTACCACCAACACCATCGCCTTTGCCTGGCAACAGCCGGGCTTCAGATCCGGGGATGAGAGCGAGCGGGTGGGCAGGTGTCAGCTCTGTGTACCGGAATGAAAACACCAACACATCACAGACAGTATGCTGCACTTCCTGTGCCTAGTCCGATAGATGTGAAGTTTATAGATAAGATATATTTTAATAAAATACATTTGTACAGACAGACAGTAGAACACTGAGGCCGTTTCCATGTCACAAGGCAGACAAGCACTCATGTCTGCCTGTCTATTCACCGGAGGAGCACAGTGAGACCTTGCGGCTCTCAGCGGGACGTCAGTTGAGTGGGCGGTCCTTAATGTGGCCCAGGACACATTCGCGTACACACTGCTAAAAGAATGTGGCCATATGTGGCTCAGACCACCTCTGAATATGGTCTGAAAAATCGGATCTCAATGCGTCTCGAGTGCGTTCTCAACTGTACATAGACTTGTCTACTTGGGTGGGATGGGATCACCCAGGATGCATGTTAATACCAGGTCTGAACAGGGTCTTGGAGTACACCCAATGTCTTTCAACACTATGAAACAGGATTTAGCTATAATCTGCTTTTCCCAACAGGAGAACAAATACATTTATCACGGGTGCAAGTTACAGCAAGTTGCTTCCCTCAATGCTATTTTGTTCTTTTAATTTATTTATACAGGGTTTTTTTTCACATTTAATTAACTACCACATTGCCTTTCTCTTATGTACTGTATTGAATTGCACAGAAGTAGGAGTGGTGTGATTGTTGAGGACAAACACACACATATACACACAGTCACCACAGATCCTGACTTAGTGTTATCCAAGCTCACACTCGCCAACCAGGAACCAGCCGGGTTGCCTGCTAAGAAAACACGCTCAATGCTTCAAAGGGTTGCGATCATAAAATATTGACACTCATCCATTAATTAAAGAAAGCTCTCGTATTACTTTAGGGGAATAAAATCTATCCTTAGACAACAAAAGTTTTTGTTTTCTTTGTGTTGTAGACATGCAAAGCCTGGAGAAGCTGCTGAGGGACGCTATCGCACACGGGCAGCCGAGAACCCACCGACCCTGGAAGAAAATTCTCATCGTGGTGGAGGGCATATACAGGTATACACCATGATCTTCGTCTTTCTGTCACACACAGTATATGCTTTCTTGAGCTAGTTAAGCGCTAATTAAGTTTTACTTCTGTTTTTATTGGTATTTTTATATCACTGCTGTATCACATGACATTACCACATTGTTTACAGCCAATTACTTGACACCCACAGGTTTTTCTGGGTGAGGACTCATTAATCTTTATTTAGCTTGAGTGGTAGTGCGTGTGTCACTTTATTTGTGAGGAGAAGCATTGAAAACACTCTCAAACTGATAGTAATGTGTAGTATTTCGCTACATTCTTCCATGACATAGCCGGTGGCGTGTTTGATGCATACCAGTAGTTGGAGTGTTACGTGTTTATGACCTATGACAGGCTTAGTAAATCAATACTTTTACACACTGTGACACCATAAAATCTTATGATATGTCCCCATCTTCACTGCAGCTGCAAACTCATTTGTAGTAAAACTCAGCAGGTTAGAGTTCAATGTAGGAATATTTTTATATTTCACATGATGCTACTCTCACATGCTGACTTTGTATAAAACATACTGAACAAAGACATTTTCCGATGGGACAAAGTGTGAATACCGATTTCACAATTTCAAGTTCACCTTTATGGCAGCACTCCCTTATATCACTTTGTTTAAATATAGAAAATAATGGCTTTTTGGAAGTGTGCCCACTCTCCTTTTAAGCATATTGTGTTCCTTGTTCTTCTTGTGCAGTGTACTTCCTATAAAGGCAATCAATCCTGTTGATCGATAGACTTCTCAGAGAAACATCCTCAATGCCCTGGCCGGCACTAATGCGATGTTAATGATGTTTCATTTCCACTGGGATTTTCAAAGCAAAAGCTTCAACACCTGCACATATGCAACTAAATGAAAGTTAAGCAGCTGCATATAGCATCCACTGCTCACACGCTCCCTCAATTACACAGCAGCTGTCTGATGTTAGGCTTCGATTGTGTGTACTGTGTTCTCCATTAAGGAGCTTTGGGCAGAATATTGATAAGGGAGTGAGAAAGCTCATCACATCAAATAAACAGTTTATTTATTAGGTCTAAGTATGACATTACTACAGATGAGTTGTTGATATTTACATTATTTTCTTGTCCTGAAGTATGGAGGGGTCCATCGTGCGTCTGCCAGAGGTCGTTGCTCTGAAGAAGCGCTACAAGGCGTATCTGTACCTGGATGAGGCCCACAGTATCGGGGCCCTGGGGCCTAACGGCAGAGGAGTGGTGGACTACTTCGGCCTGGATCCCAAAGACGTCGACATCATGATGGGAACGTTCACCAAGAGCTTCGGTGCTGCCGGAGGATACATTGGAGGCAAAAAGGTCGGTGAACTCTTACACAGATAAAACTAAAGCTGTGATGTCAGACGGTGGAACATGAAGCCGTCTGTGTTGTTAGGAAAATTCTGAAGCGTACTGACGACAATAGCTGGAGCACTTAGTCATCCTCTCAAGGGATAATAGTAATTTCCCAGCTGCTGAGGCCTGGCACGTTGTGTGTCATTCAGTCTTGGTATTGGTCAACACTGTTTACCAGAAATGGGAATGTAGCTTCCTTTTCTTCTGAAAAGGAACTGATTCAGTGTAAGCTTTTATTTTTAGTCTGATTAGAGCTGCAAACAAGGCTACGTCAGTTGGTCTAGGTTAAGAAGAATATACAAATACAAAGATGATACAAGATGGACTTAAAAACAGAAATGACTGGCTGAAACACTAATTTTTCACAGTTTGAAATATTGAACAGTTGCCATGCCCAAAATTCCCAGATGATGGTGCAATAACTGAAATATTGTTTCCTTAAAAATGAGGAAACCCAACCCCAAATTGGACCATTTGCAATATTTCAATTCTTAAGGTGCTTATGTAATAGTATAGTATTTATAAAAAAAAAAAATCTAAACTCTAATAGAGACAAACTGCATTAAAAATATAGTTTTACTCACCATCATTAATCAGCAGCCTTAATAACAAACTTTGCATTACTTGGATTTCATCGTCTATCAATGATAGAAAGATTATGTTACAGAAACAACATAAAGAGTCAACAAAACAAGACCTGCCAGTCAGAAGTGTATTAATACTTAGTGATTTTACCCATCAGTGCTGCTACATTGGAGCAATTGTCTCTCTTTATAATTCATTGTCCTGTATGGTGCAACTGTCTTCTGTGTTGTCACACTAACCAAATTGAATGTATTGCGTCATCGTTGTTATTGTTACATAAAGTGACTTGTAATGTAATTTGTCTGTCAGGAGCTGATTGACTACCTACGACGCCACTCTCACAGCGCCCTGTACGCCACCTCCATGTCCCCTCCTGTGTCCCAGCAGATCATCACCTCTATGAAGATCATCATGGGAGAGGACGGGACCACACTGGGTAGGTGCCAGAAAATGACAACAATCACTTAAAACGTGCATCTCTGTATTGGCAGCAAACGTCGTGTTATAAGAAGAGAGGACACTAAAGGCATGTTTAATCACTATCCGGTCCAAAGATAGTGGGGCGACGGACATCATCTTATACTATGGTTGCCATTTTACAGTGGGTATGCAGAAGTCTTTGGGAGGGAAAGACACAGAGCAAGTATAAATGCAATCTTGGTGAGCTTTATTTTTTCCCTTGCGGTTGCAGCAAGATTTCTGGATCACTCACGTTTTGTCAGTCTGATTTGAAATTGTAGTTAAACAGTACTGACTGTTTTTGGCCTGACCTTCCAATCAGTGACCACAAGATGGCAGTATAAGCCTGTGTTTCAGCTTAATTCATTCCTGCAAACCAGTCTGTAGCAGATAACAGGCTGTCAGACGTTAGTTTGTATAGCGTTCAACTCACATAAGCTTTGCCGCCTTTTGTACTTTGACTCCTTCATACCGTGTGCTTGTTTACCTTGAAATGTTTCATTCCCAGCCGAGAGATAAAGGCTACTATCTACGGTCAACTGGCAATTATTTACCAGTAAATAAAGGTGTGTTAGACCGCCTTATTAAACTGTGTGGCATGTATGAACCCATTCTAGATGAAATGAAAATGCCACAGGGGTGTTTTAGAGTGACAGTCGGTGATTTCTCTCCAAGTAAAAATGTATTACTTGAGAAAAAAACTATTTTAAAATGATTTTCTAATAGTTTGAGATGGTTACTTCACATTTTGAGGACCACTTTTGTAAGCTGAAGAGGGGTGACTTTTTTTTTCCACTACCCAATCTGATAATAGCACGATAAAACCTGCAGTTTGACTCTCTCTTCAGCATGGTTTTGTATATTTGAAGGTCTCTCTGTAGTCCTCTACAGCAGCTTTACTCCTGTCTTTATCTTTTGGGATGTGCATTTTTAAAACTGATGTGTGGACAGTTCCCTACCTCTGTCCGACTCAGCCCAGGCTGATGTAAGGTCTTGAAGTGGTGGTATGTTGACTCTTCTACCCTCTCCCTTTTATGGCTTTCAGATGTGTGTTTCTTTGTGTGTGCTTCTTTGCCTTCATGCTGGGTACAAAGCAGCATGGTGCTTAGAGCCAGAGATCCGTGCAGATCAAACCCTGTTGGACTCATCTCCTACACACACAAACAGGTCACTAAGTCTTGTTTTCGTTGCGGGGCGGCACCCCCTTTACTCTTTACGAGGCTTGATTGATGCAGCCTCCCTTAAAATGCTGACTTAAGATCAGATTACCTTGCTCCCCCCAGTCATTCAATCATTAGGTACAGGAATAAACACCTTGGAGCAACCTTTTATAGTATCCACAATGTCATCCGCTCTTTCTCCAATCCATTTCTGAGAAGAGAAGGCTGGGCTGGCCAACCTTACAACATTTCCTTGTAGGACAATGACAGGCTGATTGGTTGCAGGCCCATCACTGTTTGAAATTCAGGCCTTTGAAGATTCGGACAGTGACACAAAGTCAGAGTGACAGTTGAGCTGCCTGCACTCATTTTGTTGCTGCATTCAAGTTGCTGGGTACGGCTGCTCGTGGTTCTCGGCACAGGCCCGCATCAAAACGAGACATTTGCCGTTTGAAGCTTGCATTAATCAAATATGTAGATGAGACATAAAAGGGTTCAGGACATGCAAAGCGTTTCTTCAATATGAAAAGACTGCTTAAGTGCTTGAAAAGCAAAATGTCTGACTATCATGCGCTACTGTCTTTTGCCAAGTGATCACTTACTGCTGAGAAAAACTTTGGATTCCCTTTGACCGTGGAAAAACAACGTCTGGATAAATATAATGTCAGACTTTGTTGTGTCTCAGGGTGCTTTGAAGCCGTGGTGCTTCTGCTCTGTTTTTTCAGCACAGCCGGGCAGATGTGTGTTGCTGTTGGCGCTTTGTGCCATATGGTTATTTGTTTGGTTAAGACGCTATCTCTGGAGGCTCAGCGCCATGTTTCACATAGTGAATCCACAGTGTGCATCAGACTGACACGTGAGGATTGATGCCTGTTTAGTTTCAGCCCCTTGACCTCGACCTTTAAGAATCCCGGTCATCTTCAAAGGCAAGTGGCGTAGCGCTGTCTGCAAATAAGTGCAGGACATGGTAAAAGACATGTTTACTGATGAGGTTTACACTCATCCTACGGGTTTCTTTTTTTTTGTTTTCGGTCGATATGGTTTTGTTACTGGGGCAGGACTTGGCTCAGTACAAGTGACTTCTAACTCCACCATGGATGCGTTTTATTACTGAATACCATTTTTTGGGCTCTGGAGCTCCCCTGCACATGCTTTTTCAAACAAAAATGTGTCATGATGAGTCTATGAGTGCTGCCTTACATCGCCCTGAAGGTTTTTCTTTCACAACAATGACCCACTAGCTGTACATTATCCCGCATATTACACGGCTACTTACTTAAGAAATTAACAATTTGACACGAAACGGTCCGCCAGAGTCCGACATCAGAGCTGCGCCCATAGCAACAGTCTGCCCTACATAGCAACGGTCTGCTATAAAGAAATAAGAGACCGTAGATTGCCGTGATGAGAATCAAGTATTCAACGAAGCCGTGTAGTAACTAAAAATATTGAACGCTGAATATGAATAATGTTGTGGGATTAATCCTTCTTTCCTGAGCTATTTTGGGATTTATACATTATTATTACATACTCGTATATAAAAACAAAACAAAAAACAAAGCATTCGAATACTGATTTTGAGGTCAATTACCATGGCAACGGTCAAAACTTCGAAGCATTCGGGTCAGCCCTAGTTTTGAGGCTGCTGTGTCGTTTCCGCGCTAAGTGTCTCCTCTCCTCATCGCCTTGTGTGTGCGAGGGTAGATGTACTGCAAAGTTTGTGGGCCCTCTTCCTCCTAAATGGCGGCTTTTTTGGGCTGCTGTCTCCGCTCATTACGCACCGCAGTGCCCGGCTGTAAGTCCATGCGTAATGCAGCCTGCGGAGGCTTCCACTCGGCCTTTTCAGCCACGAGCCTTACAGTTGTTTCGCTCCAACATAAGCAACGGTGATCCCGACGAGCCAACAGCACACAGCGGACTCTCCTTTCTCTGCTGAGATGAACAGCATAGTGCTGCAACATGTGTCTTTAGGTTTAATTTAAGGCATTCATTTTTATTCTGTTATTCTACAGTATTGTTGTTTGCATTGTTATTGAATAAGAAGCATTTTCCAAAAGGTTTGATGTGTTTAATGCATGTTTGTCATCCCGCGGGGGTTAAAAAATCGAATATCCGAATACCAAAATTTGGAAAATCGATAACCTACCCAGCGAACAAATAACCGGATAGTCAAATAAATAAATAAATAAAATGCAGAAATCATCAATAATGGATGACTCTGGAAAAGTACATGCTGTTTCCTTCACTTGGCCTCTGAACAAGAGCTGATAATCCAGTTTTATGAGGCTTACAAGCATAAAAAAATAACTAAAAAGTAATGTTGTAGAACCTGCATACCCCCACAGGTGTTTTCACTTATTGTGGCTCTGTACAGGTTGCCTGGAACTGCGTGCGGTCACCACATGAACTAATGGGAGTAATAAAGGTGTAAGTCTTTGCGCTCTAACAGGTGCAACAGGATGATGATGATAAGAAGAGGTCTAATCAGGCAAACAAAGTGAAAACACCTGTGTGGGTGAGAGGGGCCTTTGAACAAAGAAGTTAAGAGACGCAAACTGGTAGATACTTGTTACCAAGGTTGTCTAATTGCAACAGAACAACTGTTTTAATATATATTTCTCATCTCAAATATAGTCTTCGTTCATGGCGTAGAACTTGAATTACAGTAAAGTAAGGCAGGCGTTCCACCTAACGACCTATTAAGTATACACAGTCATTTAACTGTTGTCCATCCAAGTTACAGAAATAAGCTTAATAAAATATGTATGCTCACATTGTGAAATATCCCTCTGTTTGTCTGCCCTTTCCAGGTGCTGATCGCCTCAGACAGCTATCAGAGAACACCACCTACTTCCGCAGGAAACTCCGCGAAATGGGCCTCATCATTTACGGCAGCGATGACTCGCCCGTAGTACCCATGATGCTCTACATGCCTGCCAAAATTGGGTATGTGATTCTCCTACAGTTCATATTATTTGATACATTTTCAATGCTTTAAACATCAAGGATAATTAGGATGGCTAATCTCCCAAATGATTTCACATTTGGAAAAGACATAAGGGCTCTAATTTTAAATGACTTTTTCTTACTGTTCCAACCCTTTTCCAAATAGAGTCTGACTTAATGTGTGGAAAACTGTTTATGATTTCAGTTTCACACATTAAAGAGAACACCAGCTAAGATGTGGTGGTGATGGTGGCGGTGGCGGTGGAGAGATCACATCATCAGTTGGATTTACAAAGTGTTGCCCTGCGTCTAATGTTGTCATTACTTTTTAAGGGCGTTTGGTCGGGAGATGTTGAAGAGAAACATAGGCACGGTGGTCGTCGGCTTCCCAGCAACACCCATCATCGAGTCGAGGGCGCGTTTCTGCGTTTCGGCCGCCCATACCAGAGAGATGCTCGACACAGTAAGTCATCCAATAATAAGTCCAATGTCTGTCCGAAACACAAAGTTAAATAATGTATCTACAGTTTATTTATCTTAAATTTTAAAAAAATAGGTAAAAAATGTCATTTCCAGCAGAGACATCCCATAGGTTTACACTTTTATTATCATTTTTCATCACTAAATTGAACTGTGGCTCATGATGGCTGACATAATCAGCAGTTCCGTTACATTTCCTTGCCATTTGTTTCCTCTCAGATGTCTCGCCATAAAAGGACTGTCTTTAAAAAATGGTGTCGAAAGTTTCCACTTGCAGTGGGAACAAAACAACTTCAAAAGGAGCATGAAAATCACTTTAAAAACGGTCATTAACACGTCAGCACAAACTGGAAAAATGGCTCTAAGAATATTTGCATTTGCTCCACTGTCATCTCTTATATGCATCAGTAAGATGATCACCTCTTTCTGTGTTGCTGGGGGAGATGAGTAAAACTAGTTTCTTGGACAGTCTGGGCTCTTATGTTTTTTATTGAATGCTGCCACTTCCAATATACGACTGACATTCGGTCTGTATTTTATCATCCAAGATGTAAAGAGAGAGTGTCTGATCAGTCTGTCCTCTTCACCACTGGATCCAGTTCAAGGGATAATGTTAGAGGACATACTTTTATTGCTCAAGACTGAATCTTATCCTGAACATTAGTTGAGTTTGTTTGGGATCCACGGATCCAAGCACTCAGTAGCCTTTTCTCAGCTGTTGATCAACCAGATCTACCTGACTGCTGACTTAAGCTGGGCATACACTTTGAGATTTTTAGCCCGTTTCTGGCCCGAATTTTGAGCCGCAAGACTCATTTTAGAGTCAGACCGAATTTCAGCTTCATTGGGCGTTGTTTTCCGTGCAGTGTACAGGGTGGACCGAGGACCGATTAACTCCTCCCGACCGGTCGGATGAATTTCTGACGTGTCATAAATTTTGGTCGGCCGTCCACAGGCTCTCACACAGTTGAAGCAGAGCCACGAGCCGATTTCCCCAACTTTAGTGCCTTTTTTCTTCTTACAGTAGAGGTACTTAGAGTAATCAGAGCATCTAGCGTCGCTATCAAGATAACACCGTAGGCTACAATACATATTGCAAAACGTAGAAAGCTTACCTCCAATTCTCTCTGCAAAACGGACAAACCATACTGTCCACGTCTTCCTAGCCACCTGCGTGTCCATCTATGTTTTTTTGTTAGACGTTTCAGCAGACAGGGTGGCACAGATGATCAAGGCAGCACATTTCTGCCTTGTTAGCAGTGTGACCCGTGCAGACCTCTGCTAGCTAGCAAAACAAACTCTACCTGCCTCTGAGCTTTAAAACAAATCTTTATTAACTGTCAACAGCCAGAACGGCGCTCAGGGGCCGACTGACCGTGTTTGTTTTTCTTCTATTTGACACGTACAGTGTGAGCACTCAGGTCGTGGCTGACGACCGGACTGTACACCGTGTGCACATAAATCGTGAGCTTTGGCTTTACATAGCAAACAATCTACTCGTACAGTAGGAGTAGGTATTACAGTTTTGTATGAGTGTGTGTGTGTGTGTGTGTCTGTCCACATACTCAAAATGTGCCTGTTGAATAATTAAGGCTCCCAATGTGTCCTTTATTATAAAAGAACTTGGAAGGCCAAGCTGCCTCCGAGAATTACAGCGTGGCTCAGACGGAGACTTTTATTTGAGCTGCTCTGTCTCTCCAAAGACACTTCATTCATCTTACTGAGGAGCATGTCAACACCGTTTGTAATAGTCCATTTAAAGGGCATCAGCCTGCCTTTGTAGAGCACTTCGAGGAGCCGCTTTTTCCGTCTTTGGAGCAGCCAGCTCTCACTATTTCTCAAACCATGGAATCAGAGAAAAAAAAAAGGTCAGGAGGAAGGTAAATTGTTTCCAGGTGCCCTGCAGTGTTGCAATGCTGATACAGCCTCTTGTGGAAAGACGTGGAGGAGTTTCTGTTCAGTTGTGGTTTACGTAGGGAGCCTTCTGTTCACCTTTTGCTTTCGGAGACCCCTCTTCTGCAACACTCTGACATGCTTAGTGAAAAATCCGAGTGTGATTTAGGCCTATCACTTCATTTAGCACCGACAAACCTCTTTTCAAGTTGTAAAGCTGTGTGTAATGTGTTTGGCTGTCTTCACTTCATTTTTGACTGACATATGTTAGGGGAGGGAATCACCAGAAGCCCCACGATACAGTATTATCACGATACTTAAGTCACGATACGATCTTATTGCGATAAGATATATGGCGATTTATCACCTTTGCTCAACTGCAAATCTCAACATCTGTTTTATCTAACAAGATACAGTTTTCACTCTGTTCATCTCAGAGTTTTTATTCACTTATCATGAGGTTCAGAGGTCAAGGGGACCCCTTTGAAAAATGGCCATGGCCAATGTTATTTAGCATTCTTCCTGACAAGCTAACATGACATGATACCATAACCTTCACTCTATAAGACTGACAACCTCTGAAAGACAGAATGGCAGCCGGGTCCACCGGTGGGCCGTCGGATTGTTAAAAGGTCAATAGTTTATATAATAAATAGGGCTGTCAATCGATTAAAATATTAAATCACGATGAATCGCATGATTGACCATAGTTAATCATGATTAATTGCAAATGAATAGCACATTTTTTATCTGTTCAAAATGTACATTAAAGAGATATTTGTCAAGTATTTAATACTCTTATCAACATGGTAGTGTGCAAATATGCTGCTTTATGCAAATGTATGTAAATATTTATTATTGGAAATCAATTAATAACACAAAACAATGACAGATATTGTCCAGAAACCCTCACAGGTACTGCATTTAGCATCAAAAATATGCTCAAATCATAACATGGCAAACTGCAGCCCAACAGGCAACAACAGCTGTCAGTGTGTCAGTGTGCTAACTTGACTATGACTTCCCCAAACTGCATGTGATTATCATAAAGTGGGCATGTCTGTAAAGGGGAGACTCGTGGGTACCCATAGAACCCATTTTCATTCACATATCTTGAGGTCAGAGGTCAAGGGATCCCTTTGAAAATGGCCATGACAGTTTTTCACCGCCAAAATTTAGCGTAACTTTGAAGCGTTATTTAGCCTTTTTCACAACAAGCTAGTACACCTAATGGATTCCTTATGTTTTCTAGTTTCATAAGATACCAGTTTCTTCACTCTTGCTTTAAAACTGAGCCAGCTACAAACAAAAAATTGCAAGGAATTAGTGCCGTTAAAGTGAATTTGTGGTAACATGTTATTATTGCGTTAACTGTGACAGCCCTGATTTATAAAAGATCGATACCTGATGTCACATCAATACAATATTGCCATGTCAAATATTGCGATACCATGCTGTATTGATTTCCCCCACCCCACCGCTAATACATAATGTCTTCTTGGATTGAGATTAATAACATTCCTCCTGTTCTTTTGCCAGGCGTTGACGGCCACCAGTGAAGTGGGCGACCTGCTGCAGCTGAAGTACTCCAGACGTGAACGGCCTCTTCCCTCGCTCGGGTGGATGGCCGAGGAGAGCCTGCTTCAGGACTGATCCACATCATCCCCTTCCTGTCATATCCAACTCACCCACAACTCACTGTCCCTCCCTTACCTTACCTTACCTTTTCTGGTCTGATATCCCTCATTTTCCTCTGAGCCAGTCTCTCCACCTCGCTATGTCTCCTCACATCAGTCTCCCGTGGACTCACTAGAACCAAAGTCTTTCACAGGTCTGCCCCGTTTTGAAGCCTGCACACCAGCACCGCTCATTCGCCTGTGTGCAGTCTGTGACCTGGACCAAAAAAATCACCCACATCTCTCTGTACGTCAACTTCAGTCTGTCCTAACTTATTGTGACTGCTTCGGTCTAACGTCAAGTCTTAATTCCTGTGTGCACATCGAATGTGTATCTTATTTGTGCAATAATATCAACTTTCTTTGCAATTCAAACAACCTAGAGCAAAGTAGACCAATTTGTTTTTTGGCACGAGTTCCCTACTCGTGCACTCAGAGAAAAAAGAAATCTGATCGTAGCTGTTGCTATGATGAACACAAGAGGAAAAGATTTTATATGTAAATATTATTTATCCCTGAAGTTGGTGATGCTGCCTTAGGGTGGCAACCCAAACCTCAAAGAGAGATACATTATTTCACAGGAGTAGCATATGTGCTCCATTATGTATTTATCTGATGGCTTTGTTTTTTTTTTCCTAATCACTTTTACTTGAACAGAGAGTATAGAATATTGGGTTCTTTCCCTAACCAAAGGATGTATATGTATAGATATGTTTTCTACCTTTTTCTCTTAAAAAATGCAAAGCAAATGTTCCAAAAGAAAACATTTAACAGGGAAAGAATCCCAGGGAGCAAAGACTATAAGGAATATTTTTTACTGCTTATTTTCTAGAAATATTTTTCAGCCTCATTTACTGTTTACACCTGCACTCAAAAAAACTTGAGCACAGTGTCTTTAACATTTCTACAAGCTAACGAGCTACATGTGTGATTTATTTTTTTTTTTCGCTAAATCCTTCTCACTCAAGTGCTTTCATGTGAATCGGCGCCGACACCGATCTCCGATCGCGATGACGCGCCGTAACTTAGATCTGTATGTATGACGATGCCGCTAACCACGCCCATCCGATTTACAGACCGCTTTATTTATTTAAAACGTCGGTTGCCTTTCTGCTTTCTTATTTTTGTGAAAAAAATATTCTTTTTATCTGAAAGGCAGCTCCTAAATGTGTCCCCCAACACGTCTTAACTTCAGTGGCAGCACTACTGACAGGCATTGTATATGCACACATGACGTAGTCACTGAAATGTGCAAGATTTGTGCGGGCATGCTTCAAATGTTATAGTGTTTTCTTTCTAATTTATCGTTTGTGGTCATCTTCTGGAACGACATTCCATATCAACCTGCTTACAGTGCTTTTGTTTTACTGTTGTTGTCTGACTTTTCCGTGTGAGGTCACCCCCCAAACATGGCGTACATGCCACTGTTCATGCGTGTGTGTTTATGTTCTACCACTTAATTGATGTGAATTGGAGTCAGAAAGCTGGCCACCGTCTGGCAATGTGACCATTCCTATAAATGTTCATCAAAGTGATTATACTCAACCCAAGTTTATAGAAGCTTTTGTTGATGTTTTTTGGCATTTTCGCACAGCACGCCAACTTTTTGGGGTCTCTTTTAACTGTGCATCCATCGGATATTAATCGCTTTGAGTGAGTCATTCCAATATTGTTGTTTTTATCAAAGAAAATGGCTTTAATAATAACTCTGCTTTCAATAAATGTTAATATCAAAGGTGGAACACATGACTATGATCTGGACTTTGCACTCTTCAGAAATGTGCCCTTGACATAAAAAATATATATTCTCGTCAAAGTTTCCTCTCAAGCTGTCTCGCAGCACCGTGCAGTATGTTAACATTTCTGTCTATGGAGGCAAAAATGTAATTGCAAACAGCAACGTGACCGTTTCTCTCGGCCAGGTTTCCCTCATTGAAACTGAGGAATTAAAGTCGAGAGAGATTATCAAAACGTTGGGAGTTGCTCGGGAGCTCTTTGATGTAACGTTTTAACGTTTTCCAACCGCAAATACCTGCAAAACTGACCTGAGGTGACCACTGGAAGAGTTGCTTATCAGTTTGCCCTTGGAGTTGTATATTTGAGCTGAAGATAAACCACTTTTAGAGGAGTTTGTAAAGCCGTGATGTTTGTTGACCATGCTGTTGGAAACAGTGCCGCAAAGATTAAATCACTTTCTTTGTATCAAGTTCTGGATTGGGTTTGTGTTTATTTACAGCACTCACACACACACACACACACACAGACTGTAGTCACAACTTAAAAGCTCATGACAAACATGCTTGAAAGCCTTTTTGACTGATAAGTCACTGACATCCTGCCATTACGCAGCATTCCACACGGGCCAGTCATCCACTCCAGTCTTTTTAAAATGGTATTTTTGTGAAATAGTGTGGACGAGATAATGACGTGTTTTTCCCAGAGAGTTTAGAAAATGGCAAAACAAGCCTTAAAGAAAATAACATGTCATTTAAAGAGATTGTAGTGAACAAGTGGAATCATTTCTCAGGGCATTGGTGGAATATTTCACTTGGAGTATTTGAGTCCATGTGGTGCGTTGGGAGGTTTCTGTGTAAACTAAACCTTGTACCTTATCAAGAACCTCAGTGCCTCCACACACACACACACACAGCTGTGAGCAATAAGCCTCCCACCCCCCAACTCCTTCAGCATCAACCTCCTGAATGCGTGCGTAAAAAGGCAAGTTTACCCAAAACCGGTTGGCTGGGCGGTGCACACACAGAAACACACACAGAAACACACTCGAACCGGTGGATGAACTTCAGCTGGATAATGGATTAACGCATCAGACGACCAGATAGCTGCAAAACGCACAGCACAGCGCGCTATGAACTCCAGATGTCAATGTATTGGAAGAAAACACCCACCCACACACACACACACACACGACGAGGGATGACTCACAGGTTTAGTTGAATAAGCGAGCTGCCGGTGCGGACGGGGAGATTCTGCGTGGGGTATTTCACTTCTTTCTGGTACTTAAAGCTTCTCCCAACTTGTGCTTTTTTACACGGACTGAGAGTTGCTGCGCTGCGCTGGTGCCAGATATGGAGAGCGCGCTGGAGACCTCCGGACGCTGGTGCGCATCTTCTTCTTCATAAAGTGCGACACTTCGACACAGGACGGGGCCTAAAACTTGTCTAAAACTTTGTCCCCAAGTCAAAGTTGCTGATAAACGGAGGACGATTTAATTTAAAAGGAGAACAGTTTGAGAAACTTTAACACAATCTTTTCCCAGGAAGCTTTGAAGATGCGTAAAGAGGTGGAGAGGAGATTTCACACGCTGCTCGCGGTCTGCTCGATACTTCTCGTCGGTTTGGGGGTTTCAGGGTTTCCTACCAGACACAAGAATGTGGCCCACAAGGTGAGTTTTTCTTCACATATTCATTATGTGTCGACTCTTTTTGAAGTTTTGCAACAAGTTTTAAAAAAGTTGTGAAGTCTTAAAATCACACCTGCTGCTGCTGGCTAAACGACTTTGTTGTCCAAAAAGTCAGCTATAGCTTAGTGCTCTGGTGCGTCTTTGCTCCTTTTTATTACTAAATACAGTAGGCTAATTTGATAGTCTTGCTTTTATAATGTCCTTCATAGTATTATACAAATATCACAAAACAAAAAACGTGTTACAATGTGGATGAAAATAAACTTGATTCCCATACTAATATTGATTAAGGTCATTGGCAGCCTATAAGTGTTATTGGTATAGGGGAGACCAGGGGCAATTGTAACATTTTTTTGGTATTGATGTCATTACTCAAAAACCTCTTCAGCTATTTGGAAATTTATGTAGGTATTTGTGTTCTACTTGTTAACAGTGATCAGATGTGTTTTTACAAGCAATATTAGTGCATCTCTGCTAACAGTTTGTTGCTCCTTTTTATTGCTAAATACAGTATAGGCTAATTTCATAGTCTTACTTTTATATCATTCACAATATTATACAAATATCACAAAACAAAAACAAAAAAACGTGTTGCAATGTGAATGAAAATAAAAAAATAAACTTGATTCCCATGCTGATACTGATTAATGTCATTGGCAGCCTATAAGTATTATTGGTATAGGGGAGACCGGGGGCAATTGTAACATTTTATGGGGTTTTGATGTCATTACTCAAAACCCTCTTGAGCTATTTGGAAACAATTTCTATGTAGGTATTTACTTGTTAACAGTCATCAGATGTGTTTTACAAGCAATATTAGAGTCACAATATTGATTGAAACACTGTAAGTCAAATCTCCCCCACATGTGCAGGGGCAATTGTAACAATACAAGTAATACCTTCATATAAATACCAAGGATTACAATAAACTACCAAAAATATACATATGGTTCAAACAATTTAATATCCATTGAAAAATCAATAGCGTTCATACCTAAAAAAAAAAAAGTATGAGACATCAGTTTGTCGTTTGGCAGGCAGAGAGGGATCATCACAGATAATGAGTTTCATGGTTCCGTCTCGTTTCTGATTGGAGATATTTGAGATGTTACAATTGTGGAATACGTCCTAAAATTAACCAGCATATATCCTAAAAATAACGAGGATACGTCCGAGAGCGAATGAGAATATATCAAGGGACCCTCGTTACAATTGCCCCCGGTCTCCCCTACAACAGACATTAGAATCAGGTACCTTTAGGGGATTTTGAAAAATATTATAAGCAAGTAATTTCTCTCATTTTCAACGTATATTCAACGTTTATTTGTCTGTTTAATAAAATTTGAAAAAAATTAATTTGCTCTTTTTCAACATCAGTTTCCATCAAATGATTCAATCAATTAGAGCTGAAATGACAGTTTCATCCTCAGTGCTTTCTTTTTGTTGCACTTCTCTCTCTCCAGGTATTGTCAGGTTTGCCATCACTGGGCATACGCCTTACTGTAATAAATCCAACTCCCTACACACACACACAGTGTGTGGTGTGTCTATGGGAATGTTTGTGTTACACGCGGACATATTTGGATATCAAAGCCTGTTTGTGTGTGTTTGTGTCAGGGTTCAGTTTTTGCCTTTGAACTCTCCGTCTTGTGTGGCCTCCCGTGGATGCCCTATTGGGACTCTCTCTCATCATCTGTCTGATTGATGTCAAAGCAAGAAGAGACAGAGAGGGAAAAAGAGGGAGGGAGGGAAGAGAGTAGAAGGGAATGATTAGTGAGAAGATGAAAAAATGTCACTGTGGCTGTTCATTTCATTCAAATCTGCGTCTTCGCTCTGTGACCCGCTGGATGCAGACCGTACGTGGTGGATGGAGAGGAGAGATTAGCAGAGGAAGAGAGATGGAGGAGGAGGGGAAGCTCGGTAAAGCGGGTAACGAGATGCTTATGTAACCAGAATAAGGCGAGCCCTCGGCATCTCTCGCACCAGAGCTCGGGTCAAGTGTCATCCGTCTGATTGTTTACATTGGCTCTTTTTTGTGTTAATGTGGAATTTCCTGTTTTTGGTTTTACCCCCATCTCTCAGCGAAGAAGACGAGGAGGGGTCTCGTGTCAAAGTGGCCTTGTTTCTAAATATCGGGACCTGTTTGCCGCGACTGTTTTGTACCCCCGACCTCCACAACCTCACCCCGAATACACCAGGCATGCATTTGTTGTTCCGTTTGCAAAAGACGGCGATCAAAGCGCGTCCATAGTTTATTGTTCTTGTGTAATGGTTTGGAAACAGCCAAGTGCAGAGGCCTTTGATATCTGCGGGGACATAAATCAGGGCTGCCACACCGCCTGCCTTCCCAGCCTGCCCCCCCAACCCCACCGGATCCCGTCCCTGCCCCTCACCTCAGCCCCTGCTGCCCCCATCCCGTCTCCCGACCTCCTCCTCCCTGACCTCAATGTGTGTCACCATCAGCAGTAGCAATGACAGTAGCCCAGAATGGATCCAGTCTTTTCAATCTAGTGAGAGGAGGACACAATGCGTTGCTAAAAAGAGTGGATTTGATGTTTGTCTGAGAAGAGACCAGACTGAGGTCCCCCACTGCATCCAGATAGTCTCCCTGTTAAACACGCTGCATGCCATCAGCCATCGGGCCTTTGATCAGAAGCGCCCCACTACAGAGAGGAGGAGAGCAGGATCAGAGAGAACGAGGGGGAGGAAGAGAGGAGGAGGAGGAGGAGAGTGATATACAGGGCGAAAGAATACAGGATCCAGATGTGTAACAAGACGAGATGAGGAGGGTGTGAAAGTATGTGGCCTCTCCTCGTGACTCTGGACCCTCTGTGTCTGCGTGAGTGTGGAGGTGTCGGAGCATGTGTGCGAATATTGGTGAATATTGTCACTGCTGGTCAGATCTGACAGTGATGCGCTCATGCTGCTAATAACAGGCTAGTAATGGGGTAAGATGGAACATCGTGCCAGAGGATTGTTTCAATAAAATCTTATACGAGACACCAGGCGTTAGGTGTAACAGAGAGAAGCTGCAGCATGGGGCTGTTGTTGCTTGCTATGCTCACACAGGGAAGAATGATAGCTCTTTTTGGTATTACTTCTTTGTCATTTCTTGCCAGATTAGAGGTATTAGCAGTGAAAATTTCTTATAACAAGAAATAGATTTTTTTTTACATGGGCAATGCACAAAGAGTTGGTTTTTCAAGTTAGCCTGTTACTTGGAGAAATAAAAACAAACTAACCAAGTAATTACCCAATGCAACTTTTAAACATTATTTTCATTATCTATTAATCTCCTGATTGTTGTCTCCATTCATCAATTAATCATTTGGTAGTACTCGTGCCCGCCCAGAATGGACCAATTGCTTGGCCCCCAGAAGTTACCGCGACATACTGTACATACCGTGGTATGGCTGCTTGTACCCGCCAAGTGTGAAGTTGATTGGAGGAGTCATAGAGACAGAGAATTTAGTTAGATGATGTTGCTACAGCGCCACCGCTATTGGCCAAATGGCACCAGATTTGTCATGTTCACCAAATGTGGTAACAATAAGTGTTCAGGCGATATGACATTTTTTGTAATATAAACTGTGCCCCCAGCATTTGAGCTAACTTTGACGGCCAGCTATAGCAGAACAGTATGGAACATCAACAATCGTCAAAAGTAACTTTTTCCGCCTTGGTCCAGAGATGTTCTGTACCAAATTTGGTGACGATTGCTCAAAATCTGTAGGAGGAGTAGCAAATAATCTGATTTGGATCAAATTAAAAATGGTGGAAAATCAGTCAAGATGTGTGTGGCTTATATGGATAGATTCATTTTGACCCACAAAATCCAAGAAAAAAGAATTTTGTTTCTGAATTTTACGGTTCAAAAGTTACAGTCTAAAATGTAAAGTTCATTGCTATAGCGTCACCATATGGCCAAATTGCACCACATTTGACACTGCACTCCCTTGAGTCCTGAGCGACACACCCGCGAAGTGTGAAGTAGATGGGATCAGCGGTTCTCGAGATATGCTAATAAAACACTGAGGGAGGGACAGACAGAAAGAGATTCCTCACTTTATAGTTATATTATCGATTAATCTGCTGATTGTTGTCTCGATTCAGGCAATAGTGAAAAATGTCCATCACAGTTTTCCCAGAGTCCAAGGTGACGTCTTCAAATGTCTTTTTTTGTCTGACCAACAGTCCAGTTTCCAAAGATGTTAAACAAAGAAAAGCAGCACATTTTCACAATTTAGAGGCTTTATCTGTGGATTTTTAAAAATCATTTTTGCTTGAAAATTGACTTATGATAAATTACTAATTTATTATCAGAGTAGTTGCTGATTATTTTTCTAAAATCTATTAAATGTATGTTCAAATTGGCATGGACTATCCTGCTAAATTGTGCAATATTTGATGTATCAACATGTTAAAAATCCCTGTAGAAAGCTAGAGTGTTTTCAGCAGCATTGCTATAATTGGTCTGTTTTCATGGGATGTTGAGTTTCCTTGGCACAAAATGTGGTAAATGGTCAATTTGTATTTATTGCAATATGTGTAATATTTACTTACAGTATTCAATTACAGAGAGAATTTGGCTAAAAGGTTATCTACTTGTCAGCACCAGTTTACAGTTTATATCTGGGGAGGGGGCCAACTTCTCTTCATCCATCATTTATCATGCTTGATGGGCTTCTCCTCTAAACAGGCATTATGTGTTCACATGCTTGAATTTGACCGGCCACATGACTTCTTTATGGGACAATCGCAGGCAGCCAGTGAAAAGTACGCCCCGTTCTAGAGGCCATACGTATAAATCATCAACCATTTGGTCATTAATTCCGACATTTCTTCTCCTCTTTAGCCTTCCAACTGCAACCGGTTTGTTCTGAGCAGACCGCAAACTGGCTCATGTCAAATCTCAAGGTCCGGTCCGATCATATGTTTCAGCCAATTTAGCATATTCAGGATGATATAGACGTGAGTGAACGGCAGACAAGGGTTCATTAGAGGGTTTGGATTTTGGTTTTTGACCAGTGTCAGGCATGAAATAGATATGAGTCCTATTAGACATGAAACGCTGGAGAATCAGGCCAACCGAAAATCCATTTTCAGTGACTCTATTCCACATACAGTACATATATCTTCAATTCCCCACCATTATAATGTCACCATTAATCACCATTAATCTCCGAGATCAACATTTCCTCCCGCTGGGGCTCGGTAACTGTAAAACCTGAAAGGTCAAATTAAGTGGCGTCCGTAGTGGCGGCAGCAGCACAGCAGGTTCAGACACGCTCGCACCAGCCCAGGGGTCCCACGCCTCCCAGGCCCTCTCATTAAAGCTAAAAGAGGATCTCTCTGGCACAGGCCCTTCTTTGTCCACGGCCTGGATGCCATGACTGTTGTGGGAAAAAAACAGAAAAGAATGAAATGAACGAAGGCTGGTTGGTCACTCGGCTGGTTAGTTGGATGCCTCGGGGGCTTTTTGGAATTGCTGACCAAGCTACAAAGTGGAAGATGGTTTCAAGGTTTCTTCCTGGAAACAGAGCACTAATTGTTTGTATGTTCGTCAATGAGTCACTATATGTATCAGTCGTCCTTGTTCTTTACATTATTCAAGGTTTAAAGCATTTCCTGCCATCCATTTTTCCCTTTAGTCATTTAATCTCTTAAATCATCCCGCTAGATTCTTGTTTCTGGTCCAGATAAACTCTTTACATTGCGTATTTACTTGTACTTTCAGGGTCACGGCCACCCGATTCACAACGGCGGGGTCCAATATGCCACTGAGGCTTTGGAGGAGCAGAACCAGGTTCAGAGTCTCCTGCCTGAGCCCCACGGCCACCAGAGGAGGTGGTCCCACCCGCAGCACCGCTCCGTCGGCGTTCTTCCACAGCCAGAGCCTGAGGAGGAGACCAAACCTTTCATCCTGGATCTCAAGAACTTTCCAGACCTGGCCAACGCTGACATCAACTCACAGAATCCCAACATACAGGTGAGTCTGGAGAGGGGAGTCACACACATTTGGGGACACATATGCGGTCTTAGACAGCCATATTTATGAAATGATGGCTTAAATTAAAACCATTTGTGCAAGGAGAACATTTAGCCTTTTATTGTGTAAAATTATCTGTAGCAAAATCAACAGTCTCTCAGTCTAATCTTAGCGTTCCGGCTGCGTCTTTTTTTTGCTACTATTTCATTAAAGTGTAATAAAGGAAAACGGGCTCTGTAATCATAAGTGTCAGCCATTATGTCCTCATCATCTCCTTCTAAATTGGCCCAAATTTTTCAAAATGTTGCTCTGTTTAACTTATCTCAGGGCAGTTATCCTCTCCAGCTCTGGTCACTGTAATCAGGATGTGGTTAGAGGGACATAATGATGTCTACATCAAGTACAGAAACCGATGATGACTTTTCATGTAGCATATAGACCAGATGTACCAGATATAGACAAATGAAAACATTTCCAATCCTCATACATCTTTCCTAACTGTGAAATTAATTTCACAACAGTTACATAAAGATATTCCCCGTAGTCTCTCTGTTGCCTGGTCTTCACATCAGCTGAAGTGGGCCCTTGGAAGTGCTGTAGCACCGAGGATGAGTCATATCGAGGTAATGAGAGGTAGTTATCCAGAATAAATGCTCACATTCGCTCCCCGAGAGGATCGTTTGGTTGGCTGAATGCTCATGCTCACGTCTGGCTGGCTGACTTGGATCCGGGGAGCGGGTTCGCCTCGCTAAAAAGACTTCTCCGCCGATTTGAGTTGGTTGATTTCTTGAGAACAACTTGTAACTCAAGCGCTAAAAAACAAGTTTTGGAGGTACTTGGCTTTTTTCATGACACATTACAGGAAAAGCAGAGTTAACACAGCAATACTGGACAGTTCAATCACCCGTCATTGTCTTTTACTCACCGTTATTATGGCAAGTTTGGTCTGCCAATCATGCTACAATTTGTAGTCTGGTTTTGCTCGTTCAGACTTTTAGATGAGAGTTGTTCAGCTTCACAAATATTGATATTGTTCAAGATCATATCAGTAACACAGATTAATGTGTTCATGGGTACTTCCACTAGACTGTATATTAGAAGTGGACGTAGTCACCGTGACGTCACCCATTGGTTTATGGACTGCCGTTTTGAAGCCTCGAGTACCGCATTTGACCGTCGCCATCTTGTTTTTTTGCAACCAGAAGTGACACAAGCGGGTGGAGCTAAATACAACCGAACGCTAAATAAGACATTTTTAGGTGTTACAATTGACATTCATAAACTGAAAAACAACACCCAGATGGGACAACGCTGAGATAGCGACCTGTCAATCACAAGGTAGCCATGCCCTAAAGCATCCCCTGCTTTATGGTCTATTTTACTCTAAATGGGACCATAATTTACTAAATGAACATCATGCTGTACTGAAGAAGTCTTTAAAGTAGTGATTGAGACCATAAACTCATGTTTACAATGTTTACTGAGGTAATAAATCAAGTGAGTAGTAGGGTCATTTTCTCATAGACTTCTATACAATCAGATTTATTTTTGCAACCAGAGGAGTCGCCCCCTGCTGGCTGTTAGAAAGAATGCAAATTTAAGGCACTTCCTCATTGGCTTCACTTCTCAGACCCAGAGGTTGCCCGCTGGTTACTTCAGATTGACAAAGACCCTTTGTGTTTTTATGCAGGTAACTATTGAGGTGGTGGATGACCCCCAGATGGAGGTAGAAATGGACCTGGCCAAGGAAAAAGACTGGCTACCCTCCTCTTCCTCCTCACCCTCTTCCACGGTGGATTGGCTCGGAGGCAAGAAGCTTTTCTGGCCCCTTTTCTGGAGTTACACGGACGCAGACTCCAGCGAGGACAGCAACAGCCGGTCGGGCGTGGAGGAAACTGGCGAGGAAGAGGAGGAGGAGGATTACTCCCTGGATTACGGCAGCGAGGAGCCCTTACCCAGCGGAGTGGGCGGAGACTGGGATACGCGCTGGAACGAAGGCTGGGATCCAATGCAGAGCTACTATGGTAAGGTTTGCCAAGTGGTACGCTCGCTGGTACAACCACACAGCTCTTTCAGATATGACTTCATCACACTGATTATGGCTTTTAAAAAATTACCAAAATTTATCCTGTGGGTTTTACCAAAGAAAAAAAAATGCAAAAAGGGAAAGTATGGGAATGTAATTAGTGAATTTATCATATCAAGAAAGAGATAATGTCTGGGAGGAGAGACAGAGAGAGAGAGAGAGATAACAACAGGGCAGTTTAGGAAGGCTGCATGATAACTGTCTTCACAGTCAGAAGACCAAACGATGCCAGCATGCGAGGCAGCATGAGCACTCGACCATCAGGACATTGTGGGCTATGGGCACTTTGAAGTCGACACTGGTCGTGCTGGTCGCAGAGGCCCGCTTTTTGAAGATGGGTCCGATGCGCTCGCTAATGGCAGCGTGAGGCCGGCACTGTTCCCTGGGACAAAACAGCCCTCTGCTTGTGGACAATTAGAGGGCAGATTTGGAACACAGAATGACAGGGGCCATTCGGCCGGCTCTTTCATCCCTTCCCCGGGACCCCTTGGGCCCCCCCCAGACCCTGGCGGCCCTCGCTGCCCTCCGCGGCTCGGCCTTTTGAGCCAGTTCAAGAATTTCGGGGGGCTTTCAGGGCTCTGCATAACTTTTACAGCTCTTTTTCCACCCTCTTAATTCTGCCTTCCCCTGGTGGGAAAACATGTTGTGTCTCAGCGTGCACAGACCACTTATTCATCGGTGAAAATAGTAAATAATTAGAGAGAAAGAGAAAGGTGTACGTTGTGATTGAGAGGGAGAGAAGATGGAAAAGAGAGATAGAGAGAGAAAGAAGAGATGGGCTAAGGCAGCGTGTAGGCCAATGTGTGTGAGTCCTACTGTAGATCAGAGGCTCACCACAGCATAAGGCTTTCATTCTTCAGAAATTTCCCATAAATACAAATCTGTGCATGATTGATCTATTTTGTTTTTCTAAGGTTTTTGAAGGTTGCACGAACCTCTACTGCTTTATTGTAATCTCAAAATGTTCTAGCAGGTGGCTTGCATTCACTCTTTAACTGTTCCCGTATCCATTATACAATCCAATATATAGATTTGATGTGTTTAACTGTTGTGCATGCAGTCGAGCCAGCAAAGGGCAACAATGCCTATTAAGTGGTCACATCTAAAGACGCAGCGAACATAAATCAAGGATGTCTGCCTTAGCTTCTTCTGTAATTAAGACTCTCCTGAGACCTCATTCCCGTATGGCCACATGGCGAGCTGGCAGCGCCCACAAAGTCAAATTTGGGTGCTCGCTACACCCAAGCTGGTATTTCTGCACCCACCTCGCCTTTAATCAAGAATGACTTGTTTTCAGTGTTATTAACACCACAAGGAAACATGGTGCGGAGGCGGACAGCCACAGCACAGCTTCTCTCTCTCTAATTTTACTGAGGCCTGCTTAAAAAGAATATGGGTTTGCATGGGAAAGGTTAAACCAGGAGAAAATTGTCATTTATATGGACGGAGACAGTCCAGTGCTGGATTCGACTGTTGAAGCACATGCTGAGTTCACTTTAACACAAAACTGTAAGGTGATTTTGTTGGATTTACAGGTCTTTTTCCTTGTATTCATAATCAAAATAAACCCTTTGAAACTGCTTCTTATTAGTTTGTTAAATACAGTACATCTAGTAATTGTAATCTGTGCCAGAAAGCATGATGTAGAGCTCCTGTAACTGTACATTTAACTCCATGCTTTCATTTAGTATTCCTCTCATAATCTGTGATAGTATTGTGCTTTTATCTTAATAGAATCTGAGTTTTCATCGTAGTGCAAAGTAAGTTGTAAGACTTCAGGCTGAGTTTGTGACTCTGTTTGTTTTCCTTTCCACAGAGAAGGAGACAGATGAGTGGACTCCCTGGTCTCCCTGTTCAGTGACATGTGGAAACGGTGAGAGGAAGAGAACCAAATCCTGTGGCTACTCCTGCACTCTGACAGAAGCCTCTAAGTGTGACCTGGAGCCTTGTCCTGGTGAGATTATGTTTCCCTTTTAAGAGAGAAAACCAATAAACTGAGGCCAGAGTGTTTAGATATTTTTATTCTGCTTTCCCAGCTGGTTTTTAATCTACTGCACTCTCCTCTTTGTAGGTGATGTCAACACTGTGGTAGAGCCTTTCCCTTTCGAGATGGAGAATGGCACAGAGCCGTTTGGAACAGGTGAGTTTTTTCTAATGGGAAGTTCTCCATAACAGCTTTCATTAGCTTATATCATCATGTTTTACCATGTTTTAAAGCATTAACTGCAAGCTTATTTATTTATACTGTAAAGTCCACACTTTTAAAAAGCATACTCAGTCAGACATATACTGTAGTTGTAGGTATATGATGGTTCCTCCTTGGCTAATGGATTATGGCAGCATGCCACTGATATGCTGTCACAATGGAATGTAGAACTGGTTTGCTCAGTACTTTAACGTAGATGTTTATTAGGGCTATCAATCAATTCAAATACTTAATCACGATTAATCGCATGATTGTCCATAGTTAATCACGATTAATCGCAATTTCATCGCACATTTTTTATCTTTTAAAATGTACCTTATAGGGAGATTTGTCAATTATTTAATACTCTTATTAACATGGGAGTGGGAAAATATACTTGCTTTATGCAAATGTATGTATATATTTATTATTGAAAATCAATTAACAACACAAAACAATGACAAATATTGTCCAGAAACCCTCACAGGTACTGCGTTTAGCATAAAAATATGGTCAAATCATAACCCCAACAGGCAACAACAGGTGTCAGTGTGTCAGTGTGCTGACTTGACTATGACTTGCCCCAAACTGCATGTGATTATCATAAAGTGGGCATGTCTGTAAAGGGGAGACTCGTGGGTACCCATAGAACCCATTTTCATTCACATATCTTGAGGTCAGAGGTCAAGGGACCCCTTTGAAAATGGGCATGCCACTTTTTCCTCACCAAAATTTAGCGTAAGTGTGGAGTGGTATTTATCCTCCTTCACAACAAGCTAGTATGACATGGTTGGTACCAATGGTTTCCTCAGGTTTTCTTGTTTAATATGATACCAGTAGTTTTCTAGCTTTAAAACGTAGCCCGCTACAACCTAAAATTGCAAGTTACGTTAATGCGTTAAGGAAATTAGTGCCGTTAAAATAAATTTGCGTTAACGTGTTATCATCGCGTTAACTGTGACAGCCCTTGTGTTTATAGATGCCAGACATAGAATTCAGACTTGACTACAAAGTAGTACCTACTTGACTATCAGTAGTGCTACCATGAACAAAAGTAACACACAATTTCATGTGGTATTACTGTCTTCTTTCCAACAGATGTGGACAGCTGTGAGAAGTGGCTCAACTGTAAGAGTGAGTTCCTCCAGAGGTACCTCCACCAGGTCTTGTCTGAGCTGCCCAGCTGCCCCTGCTCCTACCCCTCTGAAGTGGGGTACACCGTCGTCAGTGTGTTCGATGAGAATCACGACCGCCCGTTCCGCTGGCGTGATGCCAGCGGCCCCAAGGAACGCCTGGACATCTACAAGCCGTCAGCGCGAAGCTGCATCCGCTCAGCGCTTTCCGGCGACTCGTCTACGCTCGCGGCGCAGCACTGTTGTTATGACGATCGCGGGCGGCTGATCACGCGAGGGAAGGGCGCAGGCACGCCTAACCTGATCAGCACCGAGTTCTCACCCGAGCTGCACTTCAAAGTGGATGTGCTGCCTTGGATCCTGTGCAAGGGAGACTGGAGTCGCTTCCATGCGGTGCGGCCACCAAATAATGGATTGAGCTGCCCAGAAAACCCCCATGAAGACGTGTTCATGAATGAACTGGAAGAGGCCAGGGAGTACTGAGGGACCACAGCCAAAACTACCACTTCACTCAGAGAGTCAGAGGGCCCAATCCTAATTTGAGAGGAGACTGCCTACTTTAAAAAGTCATGAAATATTACATCTAAACCATGCATCATGCATTGACTTGGAGCAAATGCACATTTGTGATTGGGTGTTTAGGTATGACGGGGAAGTGTGGCTGTCTCAAGTTAGGATTTGGCACAGTGTCCTGATATCAGGCTCGGCTGAACTGAACTGAATTACAAGAATGGAAAAAAAATGCAGTGTTCTCCCATCGCTTGCCAACCTGTTCCACATCTGGCGTAACATCAAGCTCTCTCTCTTTATATTCAGCACACTCTCCTGGGTGCGTGTAAGCATGATGTCTACCTACTGGCTTTTTTTGATGGTGTCCTGGAGCGCTTGTGATTGACAATAGCAACATATGGTAAACATCCTGATCATGCTTCTTGTAGGTTTTACATTAGGAAATGTATGAATGTGGGCTGGTTATATTGATGAAACAAACACATGCATGGGAAGAGTTCAACAGATGAGTATCCCAACTATGCTGCTACATTATAAAATCCTTCAGGTTATACAAAGGTGTTAAGGGGAACAAGACATCAGTAAACCCAAAAGATGCCGCATGCATTCACAGTAATGTACATTTCAGCCATTCTTTCGGGACACTAAAATTAGTAATGTTCGAAGAATTTGGGATCTCAACCAGAGAAGCTAAAAAGGATTTGAAACAAATTATCGAGCTTGCTAGTGAGAATCATGAGAATAGCCCAATAGAGCAGCACATTTGAAATGTTTCGTCACACAGATTGATTTCATGCGTTTCCTCACATTTTCACAACCAGGAAGATATATGATCTGGGTGCCAAAGAGTTAAAAATCAGACTGTTGGTGCCTGTGTAAATCCAGCCTCCTAAGTCTCTACGGTGCAAATGTAGGAAAAAAATTAAGTTCAACAGTGAGTAGATTGTGCTCATAGATCTCTACAATGTTCTCAGGGGAACTAACTGACCATGATAAACAAATTTGTTCATTTACCTCGACAGCGGAGCACTATTGGAAGTGTACTGGGGTAAAGATTAGCAGGAGGGTATCGGATGTCTAATCCAGATTGTAATGATGAACAGATAATGCTTTTTGTGCAGTTTCAGAAAGCAGTCGGAGCCCTTATAACTGAATAGTTGATGCATTGTGTGTGGTAGAAAGATGTCATTGCTGCTTAAGCTGTTGGCTTAGGGTCTTTGGGTTTATGCACAGAACTTGATTGGATAGAAAGGACATTCCTACACAAATAAACATTCCTGAGAGGTCATGTAGTTGGAGCCCTTACCCTGGCTCACATAGGAGTACAGGTAAAGACAACATGGAAGTCAAATACCCATAGTGCAAGGGATTGAAAATATGTTGAACCATAATCAGAATAGATTTTAGCATTGTAGCAATAGCTGTGTCAAGGCAGTTATGTTAAATTTACGTAGAAATACCTTAAAACTCCAGGAATCGCCCTTTCTATCCAGTCTAATTCTATGGATGTTCGCTCCAAACCTTTTTTTCAGGAATTCTGCTTCCAGGTGTGTATATGCAAACACGCATTTACATTTTGGAATCACCGATCATTTTAAAGGAAGGCACTTTATTTAAGGTATATATTATATATACAAAAAGATATATCAAAATGTACTCATGTTTGCCATTTGTTGTGTTATTGTGAAGGGAAACTCGCCAGAAATGCTGCATTGTTCTATGAAAGTGCGTATATCAAGTGTTCTGTTGAGGAAAGCATGATCTTTTTGTGATTTCTGAATCTAGTATTACATATATGGTGTTGTACAGTATTTATTTGTCTATTCTCTTTTTTTTAAGTTTGCTGAAGCTTTGAAATGTCTCTATACTCAACATGGTGCACTAATCTGACTGAGAAATGAGGGCACCCGTTATCAAAAGGGAAACCACTTGCCTCATATCACTTCATACAGCAACATCAAGTGTCTGTTTCATTCTACTTTGTACTGCAGTGCTCTATGAATATGTTGTTGCAATTATGCTGAAGAAATATATAAAGACCTTGCATTCATCATCTGACTTTTTAATGCGTCCTTTCTTTTTTCCACACTTCAGATGCTGTGTAGTGGAGCCAAGCATAGCATAGTAGTCTGCTGTAGAGCAAAATTCCTTAAAACTCAACTGAGTAGTTATACTCTTTTATTGACTGACATACCAAATGTTTCCGTACCTTTCCTCTCCAACAAGACAGGTACAGTGCAGCAAGCATTCCTTTAAACTGCAAACATGTCACTTCCTTCTTTGCAGCAACCGGCTAAATATTAAGATGGCCAATGGCAGATACTGTACCAAGACCACACATGTTTGAAACTTCCTTCATATCAGGATATTAGCAAAGAAGAGTTTAATGTAAAAAGAATAGTTTGACAATTTGGGAAATATGCTTATTCCATCCACAGGTAACAAAATCTGTCTACCAGCTAAGGGCGTGTTCACAGCTAAAGGTTCGGTTCCTGAATCAAACTAATGCGAGGATGATACTTTGTTTCAATTTTCCAACTGGTCCAGTTTGCGTTCACAAAGGCAAAACTCAAACGGTCCAGAAAAAAAAGTCTGCATGCACCAGATGGTAGCTTCAAATCATATTCCCCAAAATGTCAAACTATTCTTTTAAAGGAACAGTGTGTTACATTTCGGGGCATTAGCAGAAATGGAATACAATATTCATAACTATGCTTTCACCTGAAACTAAGAATTGTTGTGTTTTCATTGGCTTAGAATGAGCCCTTCATGTCTACATAGGGAGCAGGTCCTCTTCACGGAGTCCACCATGTTGCTCCGCCATGTTTCTACAGTAGCACAGAACCGACAAACCAAACACTGGCCTTAGTGAGAGGCTTTTGTACGTTACGTGAAGGCCACCGTAGTTCTCCGATATGCTTGTGAAACTGCGGTAACGTGAGCCGCAGAGTGCAAAACTGTGGTACCACCAGCCGCCGTCTGACTTCAGTTGCTCCTAAAGTAATGTTATTATGGTAAGGATGGCCTCTGAGCGAGGCTTTTACACTCGGTAGCTCACATTACTGCAGTCTTGGAAAGGGAGGAATTGGAAGAGAGGTACTCAGTTCCAATCTGCAACCACGCCACTAGATGCCGCAAAAATCCTACACACAGTAGGCTACCTTTGACATAAAATTCATAATTTGCTAATATCCCGATATGAATTCAGACACAGGAACATTCCCCCAAATGTCAGATTTCTTTAAATGTTCATTCCCTTTAATAGTCGAATACGAAGTCAGACCATCAAGGGAAGGTCCCTGTCTCCACATAGCTGAGCCGGTGGAAGCTGTGATGCTAAATTGTTTAATAATCCGTAAATACCATTTGTGGTTTTGTGTGTTAGCATCTTGTCTTGATGAGAAGTAATGTGTTGCACGTGGTTCTAATTATTCATCTACATTACCTTTTCCACATTTAACCGATCCTGAACACAGCGATGACAGGATTCAATTAGGTATCACGCATGAGTTCTCCTGCTAGCACATGTTAGCATTTCCTCAGTTTACTCTGGTTTTATCGTCTCTTGATCTAACATTGGTTTTCTTTATAAATTGGGTTCATGTCTAGAAGTCGTGTCCTACTTTACATTTTCTGCCAGACTTCTAAACAATCAACCACAGCCTTTTGTAACCATGAATGCTTCAGGATTTACAAATATGTTGTGGGCATTCTTCTGGTGATTCACGAGAGTGAGACATTTGACATGAATACGATTTTCAGTTGTGGTTGGGGCCCCAAAGTTTTAAAGTCCAAGCGTGAGCAAGAGGGATGGCAGTGTTGGCTAGAAATTCCCGTAAATTCAGATTCCAGAAGCTGGACATCAAAATCATACAGAAGGTTCCTCTCAACCAGACAAAAATAGTCCTGCTAATACATAAATGAAACCCTTTTAAGCCCCTGCATGCCTAAACTAACAGCCACCATGACTGTCATCCATCTCCGCTGTGGTATCTAGGCTGATCTATTTCTCCCATCATGTTGTCCGAGGCTATACTCTTTCCGGAGGATTAAATAACATTGAGATTAAAAGTTCAAAGGTCGGGGTAATGCAAATCCATAGGCTTAGGCAATCCCAATACTCCATTTAGATACTCTAATTCCTGTAGGTCATGATCCTTCACTTACTGCTCTCATTGACCCAAGAGGGGGAAAAAAAGCCTGGTTATGCGTCAATACAATAGAACATTAGGTCAGAAGTGGGCCACAGTTAGCAGAGGATGTACTGTTATGTGTATAACCAAGGAGATACTTGGAAATCCATCTATCCATCCGTGTGGCGAGTATCCACTGTTGAGTGAATGATACGGAGCTTGGTGGGTCTACCGTGGTCCTTCAGTGACTCCTAAGTTGACTACAGATGAGTGCTGCGTGGAGAGAAGCCAGACACATGTTGACCACATTGCTGCCGCAGAATAACCGATAAATAACCGCAGATGTGTAGACAGAGGAGAAAGCAGGGAGAGAGAGAAAACAAAAGAGAGATGAAAAAGGAACACAAAAGAGAGGGGAGGTTTCAAAACTCCACTGTGGCTAAAAGATGTTATCTGAATTATTGAATGAAGCAAGAGTTCCCGGGCGGATGCGTGCACTTCACAGTTTATGCAGGGGCATGTGTGTCATGTCACTGAGGGAGTGCACTGTGGTTATACAGAAGTTCGAGCCGACCATTGTGTTTCAATTCAGCGATGAATTGTTTCAAAATGTGAAAAGGTTGCATTACCATCCAAAATTCTGAATGCACGCTTCGCCGTGCACTTAGCCAGTGAACGTGTGTGTGAGGTGATTCATTGCTTTAGTTATAGCGCTGGTGGCCCAGGCCTGGTGCCAGTGCTCGGTGGTGGTTACGGATCTGTTTACTTTTGTAGGCTGGCAGGAACATGAGATTTCCTCTGGGTGTACTGTGGCTGGTCGACCTGCAAACAGCACGGCCCTTCAAGTCCCTTGCTGCTCCCGTTACAGGCTGCCTCGTCCCTCCCCTCTTTCAGATCACTTGTGCTGAGGGTAACCCCGGCCCATGCCGACAAACACACACTCACACAGAGAGGAAAAACAGCTATCCCGGACACAAACATTGCATTGATGGTAACAAACACATGCTTGTCTGCACACACAAACCCGTCACACATGCTTGAGCTGCTCTCCCCGTCATGACTTAGAAGAATGCCAGTGGATCTTAGGATCTTATGGATTATCTGGAGTTTGACTTATCCCATTCCTTGACCAGCCTGACACAGAGGAAGGCCTTGTTCTGAGATGATCAACAAGACTAATCTCAAAATGCAGCCTCCACTCATAAGAGGTAGAAATCCAAGAGCAAAAGAGCAAGAATAACACATCACAAAAAAAATCACGAGTGTGTATGTCCATTTTTTTACATCTTTCCTCCAGATGTAGTTGATACAGGTGGTTCATTTGTGATCAAATAACAAGATTAAAGCTGCAGTAGGCAGAATGTTTTGGGCATCATTGGGCAAAAATCCCATAATAACCTTTCAGTATATTGTAATTCAAGTGTTCTGAGAGAAAACTAAACACATGGCTCTGTTTTCAGGCTTTAATATATCTAGCCCGTGATGGCCTTTGACCAATCACAGGTCATTTCAGAGAGAGCGTTCCTATTGAACGTTCCTATTGGCTGAGATCTGGCTGGAGGGCGGTGCTTGGTATTTTCTCAACTGATCTCAACATGGCTGGCAGGTCACAAACTTTCTCATTTTACAGCTAAACAGTACACTACAAGGTGATTCTGAAAACATTTGAGGCGAGAAATAGGCATTACAGTAACAGAATATGCCTAGTTTGATGGATTGATCGGAGTACGCGAGTGATTGACAGCTGCTCAGAGACGGCAAGGCTCCAGCTCGGCTCTGATTGGTTGTTTTCCTCCGGTCTGTGAAATCCTGCAGACACCATTAGGAGCACCGGAGGACACAGAGGCACATGATTTTTTTCAGGTTACCTGTCTCATGCACTACTGTCAGGATATAGTGACCGTTTTATAAAAAATAACTTTTTTTTAATCATAATTGCTCCAATTCTACCTACTTCTGCTTTAAAGATAGGGTTGGTAAAGATTTTAGATTTTTTTTGTTATATTAGTTGAAATTTTCATTACATCCTGACAGCAATCAATAAATCAAATGCTCCAACAAAAAAGTGGTGAAGCCATTCCCAGCTGACTTGAGCGAAGGCGGGGTACACCCTGGACAGGTCGCCAGACTATCACAGGGCTGACACATAGAGACAGACAACCATTCACACTCACATTCACACATTCACAATTTAGAGTCAACAATTAACCTAACCTGCATGTCTTTGGATTGTGGGAGGAAACCGGAGAAAACCCACGCTAACACTCGGAGAATAAACTCCACACAGAAGAACCCCAAGCCAGGTTTCAACCTGCGACCCCTCTTGCTGTGAGGCGACAGTGCTAACCTACTTGTTTCATCCAGTGCATCTGAAGTGAGTTATTCTTTAAGGTTTATCACTTTAATTAATGCCATGTCTTTATCTGTTCACTTCGTAACCAAGTCCCCGTAACTGGAATATTGTTTGTGTTTCAATACTATCTGGCTTTGAGTTTTTTAATTCCAATGAGTAAATTCATGTGCAATGCTGTTTATGTCATGCATCTCCCTTTGTATTTAATGCAGATACACCATTTGATGATGTTAAAAGGGAAGTTCATCTGGAATAAAGTCCTTTTTTTGGTGGAATTTCCTGGCTCGCTGTGCCTAATTCTGCTTACTTCACGTCCAATGTCTAAAATGTCCCACGTCTCCAGCCCACGCCAATTTGGTCACCTAAACATTTATCATAAACCAAAGTACTGGACAAATTAAAATTTCGACCTACGCTATGTGGAATGAGAAGGGATAACCAAAATCAGTAGGATGCGACCAAATTCAATGGCAATCCATCCAGTAGGTGTTGAGATATGTCAGCACTGCCATCCATAGAGCCACTATAGCATGGCTGAAAACGTACCAAAGCTATGACTGTGTACATTATTGTTTTAACATTACCTTCCAGGGGCTGTTGCATGTAAAAAGACAGTATGTCTAGTGTCAAAAATGTCCTTTCCTCTTTAATATTTTTCCTCAATCTTGCAGACAGAGTATAGGCAAATTGTTTTATCAAGCAAGAACAACATTCAGCCCAATAATCCCAACACTGGACATCAATATCCTCCGAGGAGTCTGAATAACTGACATTCTTTGGATGAACCAGACTCGACAAACTTTTGTTTGTTTACTCATGTCCAGTGGGAGTCTTAATTTTCCCCCGCTCTCTCTCTCTCTCTCTCTCTCTCTCTCTCTCTCTCTGTTGATAATATAATCACAAGAGCAGCCAACACAATACCTTTGGACATGAGAGGGGCCTGCAGATCTAGTAGTACTGAGGCGGCAGACAGCCAGCCATAACAACATCAAACAGCCCCTAGCCTCCAGCGTTTACACAGAGCCAAGACCCTGGACCAAAAATATGATCGCTCGTTCTTCTTAAGATAAGAATGCAGACAAGCTTGAAGGTTATTGCGAACAATATGTACAGGTATGAAGTGGCCATAGTGGTAGAAGTGGATGGATTGTAGCAAACAAGTAAGAAGAAAGCAGTACGTAAGTTCAGATTGGATGCCTTAGATCAGAATGTGAGATCTCGTCTTGCAGGAATGATGGAGACAAACATTCTCATTTAAATGTGCAATGTACAGGCATGTTTTGACATTAGAAAACATCCTAATCGGTGTTGTTTTCGTTGTGAGTCCACAGTTCATGTTCTCAGAGAAAAAGCAGAGATGGGAGAATACTGGAAAGTGAAGAAACTGACATAGAGCACCATCTGCTGGTCACTACAACTAAGTACACAGGCCTTAGAGAGCATTGGATCTCCTGCTATTCTGACTATTCTACAGCTGAAATCACAGTTTTTCCTCTATTGTTTAAACACAAACACTGGTATTTGAGACACAATAACCAAAATCTGTAAATTACGTACCATCCCCCTGAACCAATTCTGCTAAAATACAAGCATATTTACTGCTTTACACTCAGATTGCTGTTCTACACCACACTTTTTTCAAAACACTACTACAGTTCTCTGACATTTAGACCCCAATCTTCATGAATGAAATATCTTGTGTTCACATGTAACAAACTACCATTAAAATGCTAAACTTCAATCAGGTTATGTTTTCGGTGCAGTTTGTTTGTTTGTCAGCAGTAGCATGGAAAAACTATTGGTCCAATTTTTATGAAACTTGGTGAACGTGTGTTTGGGCCAAGGAAGCACCCATTACAGTAAGACACATATGCCTGAGATCTCAAAGCTTGGTTCGCAGTCGTATTCATAATAACATTACGTCATATTTGAGACATTTGAGATCATTTATTTTGTCACATTTTAAAAAAAAAAATCTGATACTTTTCACCAGTTGCATTTAAAGTTAAGCTTTGACATAGGCCATTTTAGCCATTTTCATTCTAGTATCACATTTGTTATTTTTATTTTCATTAGTGATTAATCTGCTGAATATTTTCCACAATTAATTGATTAATTGATTAATAGTTTGTTCCATAGAATTTAAAATGACATTTTCTCACAGACCATTTTCAAATGTTTTTTTCGACTTACAGTCCAAAACCAAAAAGATATTCTGTTCATCATCATAGAAGTCATTTTAAAAGTTGGAGCCTGTGAATTTGGAGGAATTTGCTTAAAAAAACAACATCAACGATTAATGGATTATCAAAATTGTTGTCAATTACTAATCAATGAATCACCTAAATGTTTTTGTCATCAGTTGATCTGCAGGGTTAAATAAAGATGATCACTAATACATCAACATGAACACAAACTCTTGATTTGTCCTACATCGAACTAATGTTTTACTTCCAGCATGCCCATCTTCGCCTTGAAATAAATGGACTGAAAAATGTACTACATGTATTTTAACACAGGCGTGTAATGTTGATAATTCTGTGACTCTGAAAAGCTATTAACAGCCTGGTTTACCATGTAAAAATAATCCTATAGTGTGTGCATATATCACCACCCATCACGGGCTGAGATGAAGCTCAGATTAGTGTGCTGTTCATTTCCTCCGGCTTCGTGTCAGCCTAAAGAATGTTAAGTAGGTGAGTGTATGAGTTTGATAAGAGGACATGTTGAACTTTTGGGGGTTTTATCTGTTAAAATGACAACAGTATTTGATCACCAAGAAGACTGTAGTCACATTTAGAGACCTAAATTAGCTAGAATCAGTCAGAAATATCTATATTTTATCATATGGATCATTGTACTTCCTCTACAAATAGGATGCACATGCGTCAGGAAAAAATAGGAAATGCATCAGATGCAATCAATTCATGGTAGTTTTTGCAGAATAATACATAGCTGATTCTAAATGTGATGTAAATTTGGGACTTTCATGCTTACTTTGTCACAGCCTTCAAGCCCCTCTTAGCACTGCAGAATGTGTTTAATGATAAGCCAATGTATTTACACAAGCAAACATAAGTGCGCATTTGATTCACAATGTCCATCTGCATCGCTAGCCTATCACTTCTGTATGCATCTTTTTATTTTGTGAGATTTAAGTGTGACTCAAACAATTACCCTGTTATGCCAGTGCTCCTGGAGACGAGTGCAATTGTATAAACGAGGGCGGGTTTCCCGCTTCACCAGCTGGGGTGAAAGCAGGCGGGATCTGAAGTGTGAAGTGCATCTATCTACGTAGGTGCATGCTCCGACTGGCAACGCTGGTCCTATTTTAAGTCATGGAGGAATTCCCTTGTCCTTTCGTGCTGAAACTGACTGGTGAGGGATGAACTCTGAGGTGGGAGGCAGCACAATTTGGTTCAAAGTTTTGAAGTCGTGATAACTCTAACTTGCCTCATGTTTATCCTTACAAGGTGCAGTGGGTGCATGACACATAGGCCTATTTCTGCTTCATTAATGGTACTCTTTGTAAGAATCAGAAATTGGTTGTAACAGCGAAATGCGTGGCCTTTAAGTCAACGAAAGTCAGTGTCCTGTTGCTCGCGCTCGCCCGTGTGCACACGATACGTGAATGTGAGCGAGCATCGCTCAAAACAGTGAGGCGACACACGTCAGCTAAAACCACAATATCACTATATTTCACCTGCTTGCCAGTTGTTAGCTGACCAGACGAAGGTCTCTCCATGAATCAATGCTGATCCTGGTGTTGGCTTTTCCTGCTTCAGCCTCCCGACCGCAGTCGGAGGGAACAGAGGAGACACCGGCACCCAGTCGGAGACAATAACGTAACTCGTTGCGGAGCCTCGTCACTTCACAAGACACGGGAAACCTCTGTTGGTCTGGAGGAGATGCAGCATTTATTTCTGACCAAAGCTACGGTCTACCCCGCGTCCTCCGATCGCGGCCAACACTGTTTTGCAAGACGGGCTTCACTACATATAACTTTGCGGTTTTGGTGCTTCCGTGCAGTTTGTGTTGGAGTCTTGTCTGAACAGCGTAGCCACACGCGAGCGCGC
Organism: Sebastiscus albofasciatus; assembly: GCA_916701655.1. Classification (NCBI taxonomy): domain Eukaryota; kingdom Metazoa; phylum Chordata; class Actinopteri; order Perciformes; family Sebastidae; genus Sebastiscus; species Sebastiscus albofasciatus. The sequence goes on along the minus strand of CAKAOI010046539.1, from coordinate 192,902 downwards.
ATGGGACACCGACCTGGATTTATTTATACGTGTAAAAAGTTACAAACAGTCCCTTTAAGTAAGGGATAATAGCTCAGTTTTTGGACACCTGCCATAAGACTACAGAGAAAATTCTAGTTAAACTGTTATTTGTGTACAAAGCTGACATTGTGTACCCTATTATCTGAAGAAATAGATTGCTGCAGGAATGAGTCCTAAAACCCGAAAATGAGTTAGCATTTCAGCACTTCCGGTTCCTTCGTCTGGAAGTCAATGGGTTTTTATTTAGATGCCTGAAATAGGGTCTGTGGTTTTAACACACATTTTAACGTTTTGTTCTACGACATAAAATACATCAGTAAATATCCCATTTGTGAATTTTGAAGCCTTTATGTTTCTTAAAAAAGGAAGTTGCTAACAAGTGGCTAAATGAGACTACTAAACATCATCACGCCGACTCGTACGCCTGCAGCCTCATCGTGTATACTCGCGCTCATGTGACCGTGGTGTAGTTCGTTTATAGTCTAACGTTAGTTTTTTACTTCTGGCAATTGCATTTACACTTCAAAAATCACAAAAGTGGTGTTCATTTGTGAAGATTATCGACTCAAAAACGTGTAAGTATCATAAACGTTTTTTTGCTATAGAGCTTATTTTCTGCAAAAAACAAAACCCCAATGGAAAAATCCCATTGGATTTCTGTTGAGGGAACCCAGGGCAATGCTAACTTCCTGGTTGGCCTACAAAAATACATCATCCCTGGAGCACCCTATAGATTTATAATATGATAAAGATCCTTACTAAACTCTATGACAGAACAGCCTCTTTAATACAGATACCTAACCCACCACCAAGACCCATTTCTTTCATTATATTTAATTTTTTGGGGCTTTATTAGATAGGACAGATTTATTTACAGGGAGTTAGAGTTGACGACATGTAGCAAAGGGCCACGGGTTGGATTCGAACCGATTCGAACCCGCACCGCTGCGGTAGAGACTCAGTTTTGGTACATGGGGCGCCCACTCTACCAGGCAAGAGAAAAACTTATCCCTACTAAAACCTGAGTGTTAATGAAGGCTCAGTGTTCAGGACCTAAATAGCCAAAAGACATTGTGTTATCATTTCCTGATGCATTCTCCCTCTCTTGTAAGTGCTACACTTTGTTACAAGTTATTTACAAAATATCTAAACTCTTTTGTATGACAGATTTAAGTTTTTAACTTAGTGGACATGGTTAGATTGTCAGTCTATCTGTGGTCAGTGTGGACTTAGTTATAAAATAACGTTATGTGATATTTTTACCCTTAAGTCCTAGCATGACTGGCACAAAAAAACACATGTCTGCTACTCATAAAGACTGATAAAGCCTACTTTCCTGGTTATAATGGTTACAAGCTGTTCCAACATTTTGGTCGTATGTGCAATAACATATGATGATCATTCTGTGCAATAATTATATAATTATCTGACGGACACTTTGTGCAATAATCTGGCAAAACTGTCATCTCATCAATATAAATATTGTATTTTTATATTTTTTATTGGATTTGGAGAGTTCAAAGCTCTGATAAAAAACTGTGTAACTGAAGAGTGCAATTGCTATTCCTAAACTGGATTTTGTATTATGTATCTGTTGTCTTTTGTCTGTTTTAACATGCTCCACTGTATAATTGTTGTAACTTTGTAATGGTGTGCCATCTTGGCCAGGTCTCCCTCGAAAAAGATATTTTAATCTCAAAGGACCTCCTGGTTAAATAAAGGTTAAATAAAAAATAAAATATATTTCGTTGTACTACACAATGACAATGAGTCAATAATCAAACCTGTAGCTAACACCTAACAATCAAATCTGTTACAGCTTAACGTCGGTGTAGCTAAAGCTAATTTGCCAATAAGAGTTATTCACAAAAGCAGCATCATGTCGTTGGTATTGAGGCTTAAGTGTTAAATCATTATTTAAAGCAGGGATCGAAGTCGCATCTGAGGAGGAAAAGTGTTTTCCCGGCAGGCCCCAGCGAGGATCGAACTCGCGACCCCTGGTTTACAAGACCAGTGCTCTAACCACTGAGCTATGGAGCCCGTTCTGTCCTTCTTAAAGGTACAGTAACAATTTCAACATATTCAAGTTCTGTGTGTCAAAGGTAATACGGAAATATCGCATTTAACGTTACCGTAAGCGGAAGAGTTCACGGGAAGACTGTCTTTGGAGTAGCTAACCCATCGTTGAGACTTGGTTTATCAAAATGGCGTTTTTCCAAGTGATTTTGAGCTGGACTGCTCTCTCTCTGCTCTGTCTGATTGTCATATTGTTTCTCGGTTACTGCTTATACATCCAATACATTCATATGAAATATGACCACGTACCTGGGCCACCGAGAGACAGGTAAGTTGACTCTCTTTGGCTTCACCTTGCTGGCTAACATTATCTTGAAACTATTGTGTTGACATTACAGTACGTGCCACTTTTTTGTCTCCCCACAGTTTCTTCTTCGGACATACACCGACGTTTCTGAAGACAATGAACAATGACGGAGTCATATACGACAAGTTCCTGCAATGGTAACTTCAATACATATGCAATAAACACAAGTATGTTATATTCTCCTGAGAACCAGCCCATTGACATGTGTCCTCTGTAGTGGACATTTTGTCCACATGCATATCCTCTTACTCTTTTGACTTACTCTATCAACCCCTGGTGTATTGTAAAGAGGACATCATGGGCTTTTCAGTGATATGGCATGTTTTTTTTTTAATCAAGTTGAATGTATTCTTGGTTTAATATCACTCTACAGCCATAATCTGTTCATTTTTTTTTTAGTCTTTTCGCACTGAAATGGTCCTGTGGTCCACTACAGTGGACATGCTGTAAAATAAAAAATAAAGTTCAAAAAGCCTAAATTGTAAGATTTTCTTTTAACCCTAAATAGGAAGGAAATCACACAAAAAAAGTAATTGGAAGACTCTTTTTTTACTCTGTTCCCAGGAGGATATAGGTCATAGGTCAACGTCTGTTAACTAATTTCGATATGTGTGTGTGCTATTAATCTTTGTCAATGCAGTTTTGATGTGTATAAGTTTTTATACTTTATTTTTTCCCTTTTTTCAAGGTTGTTTTCATATATGCAATTTACAGTTCGTAATTACAATAGTTTATAAACCAATTTTGAAGTAGATGAGCTTATAAACAAACTCATTAAGTACATTAGAGAAAACAACTTCAACATTAAAAATTGAAATAAAATTAATAAAATTAATAATAATAATAATAATAATAATAATGATAAAAAGAAAGAATAGAGTTAAAAAAACAAAACAAAAAAAACACAATAATAATACAAAAAATACAAGAGTAAAATTAAATTAAATCAAGAAATAAGTTAATAGAAAATAAAAAGGGGGGACAATTTTACTCATTTTTAAGCTACATATTTTTTAAAAAAACTTTTTTTCAGTAATTATTGTGACAAGTGTAACTTCACTTTGGGTGTAACTGTATTATTTGCAATTCGAAGCAATCTTAATTACGGTTTGGAATTTACATTTACAGGTCGGAGACTCATGGGTCTGTTTGCAGGCTAAATGTTTTGCATTACGTTTTTTTCCTTGTGACCAGTCAAGAGGGAACCAAGGTAAGCGCTGCACCTTTCAGTGGTATTTGTTTAGACATTATTGCATAAGTATTGCGCAACAACCTGTGTAAAGGTGCACAGAGATAGATCCTCTGCTACAGGGCCAACTCTTTTTGGTTAAATGGGTAGGCCTATATCCTGATCATATTTACATTAAACATTTTCAATGTTTCGTCTTCTGATTGTTGTGTTTCAGGAGATCCTGATGTCCCCAAAGCATCCAAAAGATGAATTCTTCTACAAGAAACTCTTCAACCTGTTTGGTCAAAGGTAGTTTCATCAAACGATATACATCTCATACCCCTTTCATACCAATGACCAGGGTTGGACCAGGGTTATACAGTTATACAGATACTGTACCAAGTCCCAGACAATTACTTGTTTTGTTATGTCAAAGCATAGACTGTATATCTAGATGGATGACACCTCTCCACTTCCCACCTGCCAAAAGCCAAAATATCTGGGTTATGGAAGCTGCCATCTTGAGATTTTGACATCTTTTGGAGCCAGAGTCTGCGCAGTAGTGATCGGGGGACTCAAACTGCGGTATCGCTCACGATATCGTGAGCCACCTTGCTGCTACGTTAGCACCACTGTAGCTTTTTAGCTAGAAATACACAACAACAACTATCCATAATTTCTCTATAACTACATTTATGATCAAATTGACACATGTTCTATTACACAGACTCGAGACGGTTATGGAAAGTTAAAGTTACAGCTCCTCTCTCGTACATTTCCCGAGCCTCCAGCTCTGCGACTACTTCATTCAGAGCAGCTGTCGATCACAGCTGTCAGTCAGGACGTCTCATCCCCTTTTTATAGCATCAAATAACTAATTAAAACCAAACTTATCAGGAAAATGAACTCTTAAACATACATCAGCATTGTAAGAACTACCTAAAATGACAGAAACCATCTTTGAGAAAAACATATTTGACGTGTTTGACTTTTTAGTTTGGCCCATGTCCCATCCGCTAACATGGAGGGGGCGGGATTTATGATCTATACTGCAGCCAGCCACCAGGGGGCGATCAAGATGTTTTGGCTGTCATGTCATCCATCTTCATATACAATCTTTGTGGCAAATCGTTTACAACCTTATCCTGCTATTTTGAAAGTATTGTGTTCCATGTCTTTTTTCAAGGTTCCTAGGTAACGGCCTGGTAACGGCACGGGACCATGAACAGTGGTATAAACAGCGCCGGATGATGGACCCTGCGTTCAGCAGCTTGTGAGTTATTTGATGACAGCAAAGAGACACAATAGAGCTCAACCTTTATTCGGTGTTGGCAATCATTGACTATTCTGTTTAGGTTATGGGTATCTTTTGCTCTGTTTCTTTTGGACAACATTGTCCAATTGTATCATTTCTGTGGAGCTTTGCAGTCCACTGTCTAAAACTACCATCATTTCCAGGTATTTGAGGGGTCTAATTGGCACTTTCAATGAGAGGGCAGAGAAACTGACGGCTAAACTTGCAGATGCTGCTGATAACCAAACGGAGGTCACGATGCTCCAACTATTCAACTTTGTTACCCTTGATGTTATTGCTAAGGTATTGTACCATAGTCTGTTTTACAGTTTCCACTGCAGTAGCCCTGATCCAAAAAGTTTTTCTTGCATGTGACAAAAATCCATCTGATGAAGTGGTAACTGCCTTGTATCCTCAATAACTCTCAGGTTGCTTTTGGTGTGGATTTAAACCTGCTGAAAGGTTCACCTTTCCCTAAAGCCATCGAGATATGTCTGAAAGGGATGATCTACTATGCCAGAGACCGCTTTTTTGAGGTACGACTTCACAGCAAGTTTTAATGGCGTTTGTGTCGTGGCAATATTATAAACTGTGTGAGATCCTAAAATCTTGCATTTCCAGTTGAAACCGAAGAACTGGACATTCATTAAAGAAGCAAAGGAAGCTTGCCGCTTTCTGCGCACAACTGGAGCTGAGTGGATTAACAACAGAAAGACTGCCATGCAAAATGGCGATGATGTCCCAAAGGACATCCTCACACAGATCATCAAATCAGCTGGCAAAGGTAATTGGTTGCTAAAGTTCAAATGTTTGACTGATTAGATAAGAAGAAAGTTTAAACATCCCTGTGTTGTAATCGGGTCATGACAGCTGCAAACAATAATTTCCAGGGTCTAGATAAAAAAAACCCTATTTATTTTAAACTGAGGAGAATATTATGACAAACATATAAATTACAAGCATCATCATCTCAATATGTGCATCATTGATTTTACATATTATTAGATTTGCAGAGCAGAAGTGCAAAGTTAAGCTACTGCCTGTTCAGATACAGTAGATTGAGTATTTTCTCTGTACAAATTTTACAATAACATGACTGGAATATTGATTTAGTTGTTCAATTTTATTTTCGTATTAATCCAGAGACAAGCATGACGAAAGAAGACGAAGAGTTGATGTTGGACAATTTTGTGACATTTTTCATTGCGGGTGAGTCAGTGTTGTTTCTGCTTTGATGTGAGAAATGCTCCAAAATAAGCTTGAAGCTGTGCCTCCTTTGTGGCACAAAGTAAGGCTAACAATATTAAAGGGACACTTCACCCATAATTTCAATAAAACCTATTTTACTCTTACCCATAATGTGAACTATCCACCAGTTTTGTGTGAATTCTGGAGATATTTGGAGTTTAATATTACTTTTCAAGATAGATAGATACAGTAGCTACTTTATTAATCCCCACGGGATGCAAAAATATTATGCAAAAAAACTATTCTTATACTAACATTTATCAATACAATAACTTAGCAACATACAAAACTTAGCAATATACAAAACGTAGCAATATAAAAACATCAATAAACAAAATTTAGCAATATACAAAACTTAGCAATATACAACATTTAGCGATATACAAAAATTTGCAAAAAACACAATTTAGCATTATACAAAACTTACAATAAAGAAATTTTAGCAATATCCAAAACATAGCAATACAAAAAATGAGCAATAAACAAAATTTTGCAATATCCAAAACTTAACAATAAAGAAAACTTAGCAATATACAAAAAATAGCAATAAAGAAAACTTAACATTAGACAAAAACTATCAATATACAAAATTTAGCAAGATACAAAACTTAGCATTAAACAAAATTTTGCAATATATAAAACTTAGCAATGAACAACATTTTGCAATATAAAATGAGAGGGTTTTTTATTATACATATCTGTGTGATGCTGTGAGGTGGACATAGTGCAAGTAGTGCAAAAAATAATTTGAAATTAAAAGTATGACGTAGTTATTCACAATAATCCATACACTCTTATCTAAACATTTCCTGTCTTATATCACCACTAATATTTAAGTCCTAAATTGTATTATGTTTTTAGATTTTTTCTCTTAAGCCCCACTTTCTGGTTTAGAGATAAAGAATGTGATCACTTTAATACAGTGTGTGTTGTTAATCCACATGTGCTCCATTTAAAAGTAATGTTCTAACATTTTAGGGCAAGAAACAACCGCTAATCAACTAGCTTTTTGCGTCATGGAACTTGGAAGACATCCCGATATAATGGAGAAGTAAGAACTAATACTGCAGTGCAAATCAGTTTCATAATGTAGCTTTTGAATGATGGTTTCTTGAGTTGTGATTTTATTTCTCAGAGTGAAGAAAGAGGTGGATGATGTCATTGGGATGAAACGGGATATCAGTTATGACGATCTGGGGGAATTGATCTACCTCTCACAGGTACATATCGTGAAGTTAGGAAAAGGATGGTTTAGCTCATTAGTAGTGAAGCATGTTGTGAATGCATTGTGCAACAATACTCACATATTCATTCATTTATTCACTGACTCTCAAGTTGGCCTAAACTTAAGTCTTCTCATTTTCAAAATGAGGAATGGCTCCATCTCCAGATGACAAACTAAAATTGGATCATTTATTGACCTCTTCTTTACAATTCTGCTTAAGTTTTCTTAAATCTAATTTATTATAAGTATTTATTATTTATTATAAGTAGGGCAGTCAATCGATTAAACTATTTAATTGTGATTAATCGCATGATTATCCATAGTTAATCGCGATTCATGGCAAATTAATCACATTTTTTATCTGTTCAAAATGTACCTTAAAGGGAGATTTAATACTCTTATCAACATGGGATTGAGTAAATATGCTTTCCTTATGCAAATGTATGTATATATTTATTACTGGAACTCAATTAACAACACAAAACAATGACTCATATTGTCCAGAAACCCTCGCAGGTACTGCGTTTAGCATAAAAAAATATGATCCAATCATAACATGGCAAACTGCAGCCCAACAGGCAACAATAGCTGTCAGTGTGTCAGTGTGCTGACTTGACTATGACTTGCCCAAAACTGCATGTGATTATCATAAAGTGGGCATGTCTGTAAAGAGGAGACTCATCTGTACCCAGAGAACCCATTTCCATTCACATATCTAGAGGTCAGAGGTCAAGGGACCCCTTTGAAAAGGCCATGCCAGTTTTTGCTTGCCAAAATTTAGCATCAGTTTGGAGCGTTATTCAGCCTCCTTTGCAACAAGGTAGTGTGAAATGGTTTGTACCAATGGATTATTTACATTTTCTTCGGTTCTTTCTTTGTTCTTCCTTAGATTTTCCATTTTCTTCACTCTAGCTTTAAAACTGAGCCCACTACCACCTCCGAAAGATCGATTGCATTCATGCGCTAAAGAAATTAGTGGCATCAAAACAAATTTGCATTATCGCGTTAACTTTGACAGCGCTAATTATAAGCACTTGACCCAAGATGTGCACCTCACACTGTAACCTCCCTCCAGGTGCTGAAAGAGACTCTGAGGATGTATCCGCCAGCTCCAGGCACATCTCGTGATATACTGGAAGACGTTGTCATTGACGGTATCCGCATACCCGCAGGAACCTCATGTTTTGTGAGTTGTGTTCACTTTTGAGTGTGTTTGTACCTCTATAAGGCAGGAATTGTGTGGCAGAAAACAAAAAGGTTTTATAGTTTATTTCTGCTGTCGTTGTGATGTTCAATGAATTATTCTGAAATTCAGTTCAGCAGCTATACAGCTGGGAGAATGGAGAAATTCTTCAAGGACCCGCTGACATTTGATCCAGACAGATTTCACCCAGATGCTCCCAAGTAAGTGGCTTACAGTTTTATTTTTCATCTTAAAATAAAGATAAAATGAGGAATATGATGTACGTTAAAGTGTCTCTTATCTGTTTTACAAGGCCTTATTACTGCTACTACCCCTTTGCCCTCGGCCCGCGCTCATGCCTGGGAAAGAACTTCGCTCAGGTGGGTGGTGACAGTCATAAATGATCAACACACAACACAAAAATGTAGCGACATGTGGAATTAACTCAATGGGTGGGGGGGCGATTGCAGATGGAGGCCAAAGTGGTCATGGCCAAGCTGATCCAGAGGTTCGACTTCACCCTTGTGCCGGGACAGACCTTTGACCTGCGAGACAATGGCACAATTAGGCCGAAGAGTGGAGTGGTGTGCTCTGTCAGACACAGGAAATAAAAAATCACAAGAAATAAGTGGTCATATGGTTACCGTATAACATAAGATGAAACCCTAATGGTCCATGTGGTGAAATTGGGTTGTTGGGTTGCTTAGACCAGCTTATCGCCTGCAGCATTGTACTCTTACCTCACCTAAAAGCCTCTAATACTGCAAAGTTCATTAATTACTTTTTCTGTTTGCTTTTTTTAGACTTTGTTAAGAAAATAGTATCAGTGGTGCTTGTTTTAATGGTTTAAACAGTATATCCATGTGTTTATGATGATGATTGTTATTATTATTAGAATAATGAGGATATAGGAAAACGAATGAGCTACTTTTTGGGTATCATTAGCACTTTAATCTTGAGGGAATTAACCTTTATATCTGTGTAAGTGCTCTTCCATACCCACTGAGCTTCTAAACTTGATTTGTGCCTTTAATACTGATATAAAAATGCTGAATTTACCATTTTTACACAAATGAAAATAAGATTATTTTTACTAATGCAGGGGGGAAAAACTTATTTTGTTTTGCACTTTAATAAATTGATGATTCATTTGATGCCAAACAGTCTGATTTTATTTAATGCTTGGTTTGCTGTGCAGAGATTTTTTTTTAATGTACTCAACCTGCTGTGTTTTGGGCTGTTACTGAGAGTGGACACAAGGGGGCGCTGTGAGCTTACAAAGAAATCTCAAAAGCACCTGTTAAACTACAATTTCCAGAGAATTAACACTCAAAAGTTGCCACTCATCAAAGCTTCATGTCAGGAGTTTGTTTTCATATATACTGTATATACCTGTAATATAAGGTTGTTAAGTGGCAATTCACATTGTAGTCAGAGGCTGATGTCAATACAGTGGTGGTTAAAGCACAGCTTTTTTGCTTATAAATAAATAAAAAAAAAATCAACTAGCTTTTGAAAATAAAAGTCAAACAGTTTGTGAATATTGAAAGCAAAATATTATTAAAAATAAATAAATTATTAAAATATTATTTTTTAAATAATATTTTTTTTAAATAGGTGTTGAAAGCCATTAGTCTAGTGCTTTGTAATTGTATTATCATTATCATTATTATTATTATTATTATTATTATTAGTTTTTATTTTATTTTATAAATTTATTTGACAGGGACAATACATGTAGGCATTGTTACACTTAATTAAAGTGCAACCAATGCAATAGGACTTCTAGTCATAGCTAATGTGCAGACCTTGTCCCTGGTTAGGCTTTTTTTATAGAAAAAAAAAAAAAAACACCTTTTTTTTTTTTTTTTTTTATGAATAATGTTGTTTTTATCTGTCCTCGTCGTACTGTTGCTTTAAGAGGGCTGAGCCTGAGCCTTGCACTATTCATCTACCTGCAGCTCCACTCCTCCTCCTCTCAGCTCCTCTCAGCTCGTCTTGATTGGCCGTCTTGGCCGAAATCCTCTTGAATGATTTCAAACCTCCCCGAGTGTGTTGGACAAGAAGAAGAAGAAGAAGAAGAAGAAGAAGGAGGAGGAGGAGGGGTCCTCTGTTAATCCCGAGCAGACTGAGTGGTGAGGCTTGAATCCTCCGTCCAGCAGCAACACACCACCAGCTCAGTAAAGAGGCTTATATCCGAGGAGAGGAGCGCTGCTGACGGTTAGACGCGTTCAAGTGCGCTTTTTGTGTTCGAGTTTACGCGACGTTTCACCTTTTAGCTCAAGTGTCCATCGTTTGAATGGAGGGACGTCCAGAGGACACGATGGGACGCGGTGTGCTGTGCTGACGGGACCAGGACGAGGACCAGGAGCAGGACCAGGACCAGGAGGATCTGATAAAGACAATCAATCGATGTGTTTTTCCCTTAGTTACTGACGGAATGTGAGTACTATCAGGGTTACCATAGCACCACATTTTCTGTTTCACTATCGTGCTGTTGAAGAGGAGGACGCAACGATACTTTCATATATTTTGGACAATGTACTCGTATTTTAACACTATTCTGCTTGGTTAAAACTAGTTTTGTTAGTTCATTTCAAGCCTTTAACACCTGAACTGAGACTGAGACAGTCAGTCATGGCTAAAAACGCGTCCGAAGGAGCTTTGGATGAGCTGAGCCAGCAGCTGCCGGACGAGGAGATGCTGCGGTGCAGCAAAGAGGAGCTGGTCCGCAGACTGAGGAGGGTCGACGGAGAGAAGATGAACTTGATGATCGAGCACGGCAACATGATGAAGGACATCAACCGGAGGCTGCAGGTGCACCTGCACGAGATCCGCAGCCTGAAGGAGATCAACCAGAAGCTGCAGGACGACAACCATGAGCTGAGGGAGCTCTGCTGCTTCCTGGACGACGACCGGCAGAAGGGCAAGAAGCTGTCCCGGGAGTGGCAACGCTTCGGCCGCCACACTGCCAGCGCCATGTGGAAGGAAGTGGGCAACTACATGATGAAGCTGAAGGAGCTGGAGGCCAACCAGGACACCGTGCTGAGGGAGAACTCTGAGCTGAAGGAGATCATCCTCATGCTGGACGAGGAGAGGAATGGAGCTGGGTCCAGGAGCTCCATAGACAGTCAGTCCAGTTTGACCAACCTCAATGGGGGCACCGGGACGGTCAGGGATGTTGGGGATGGGAGCAGTACCTCCAGCACGGGGAGTGCTGGCAGCCCAGATCACCACAACCACAACCACAACCACATACACAAGCCCGCCACGGAGAACGGTAAGATGGGCACCACCATGAGGAGGTCCATGGATGACCTGTCGGCGCCGCACCATCACAGGAGCATCCCCAATGGACTCAATGGTGAGTTCGCACACACTCCGTCCACCTGTGGAAACACACCTGGGTGTCATAACACAGGCCCACAAGATGCAAAACCTAGAGTCCAGTAGGGGTCTGTGTGTTGGCAAGAGCCTGGCGATACGATACGTATCGCGATACATCGTCACTACTGTGCATTATCCCTTACATAGTGAATCGCTACCACTGTATCATGATAGAGTTTGAACGATTCACTATGTAAGGGATAATGTGCTGCAAGCCGGTCACTGTTGCGGAATAAACCCCAGACAGGGCGATGCTGCACCCCGACGTGATGCGGATGTTTATTTCACAACAATGACCCGCTAGCTGTACATTATCCCGCTTATTACACGGCTACTTACTTAAGAAATCAATAATTTGACACAAAAACGGTCCGCCAGAGTCCGACATCAGAACTGCCCTCATAGCAACGGTCTGTTATACATACCTACATAACAGACAGTAGAACGCTGTAATCGACCAATCAGAATCGAGTATTCAACAAAGCCATGTAATAAATTGCGATATATTGTGATACTGTAAGCAAGGCGATTAAATTGCGAGTTTCTAAATGTAATTTTAGGAAAACTGTCAGTGTATAAAGAACACACCATTTTTGAATAGGCAAAAATAACACATTTGAAAACTGCATGGTTTTTGCCCTAAACAGCATGTGATTATCATAAAGTGGGCATGTCTGTAAAGGCGAGACTTGTGGGTACCCATATAACTAATGGTCAAGAGACCCCTTTGAAAATGGCCATGCCAGGTTGTCCTCACCAAAAAACTGTGCCTGCTACAACCTCGGAAAAATCGAATAGCGGTTAAGAGGTTAATTTAAAAAAAGTGTTTTGGAGAATCGATACAGTATCATAAAACATAATGTCGCGATATTCAGGTGTATCGATATTCTCTTACACCCCTAGAGTCCAACCAATCAGGCCTTGCATTAAACATCGGCCCTTTTGATTTTATCTTCATCCATGTGGCCAAAAGTGTGGGATGGATGACTAAAAGTTCCCCCTGATAAGAGCCACAAGTTGTTGCTCTTTTGACGCCTCTTAAAATTATAGTTGATTTCTTCTACTTCTTCTGTGGTTGAGCTCTCGAAAGACATCTGTACTCCTCTTCTTGGTTTCCTTCCTCAGAGATAATACAGTCAGGATGTGATTGCACTGACAACATATGCTGATCAAAATTGCTGTGAAGGATTAACATGGCGGGGTGGGGGGGGGGGGTCTTGGCTTAACCTCACTGTAAAGTCTTGATTGGGGTGATTATGACACACACACATATGCACACACAGTATCCTTAAGTGGCCCTTTCTGTCCCACGCTACCCCATCATTGGAATCTGCACTGATTTAGGTCACTGCACCCGTGGTCCTTAAGGAAGAGGACTTATCTTAATAGCTTTTAGATGGGGGGGGGGCTCAAGCAAATAGATTTTTTTGGGGTCGTTCGCTGATTATCATTGTTGCCTGTTGGTTGTGGTTGGAAGAGCACTCATGTCTGCTTATTTGAAATGCATGGCGAGGGACCAGAAATCAATGTCCCCGTGTTAAGACCTAAATACACGGCTGAAAGCTTCGAGCCGGGATGAAAATGCCCCTGATGGAACAGGAGGACACTAAGCTTCGTTTAGCTAGCACATTGGTTGATAACTCGCCACGATCTGTTTGGCAAAGGGGAATAAATTCTGTTTCATGGGACGGAGGGAAAAAAAAAAATCCCCCACCCAGTTGAAACTTTATTATCTTGTTTTTCCCTCTGATTTACAAGGCAGCAGCAGCAGCAGCATGTAAGAGCTCAAGGCAAATGTGATCACATAGGTCACATGCTATCCATCGGACATTGTAGGTGTTGAAAACCGTGAAGGTAACAAACACAAAAGGATGCAAACAAGCATGCCGAGGGAGCCCTTAATCCGGAAACACTCGCACGCACACATTTTCTTTGGACGGTGTTTGGCTGTCATTACGTAACATCAATATTGTGTCTGCAGCGGCCCAGCACCTCTCTAAGCTCCCGATGTGTGTGTGTGTGTGTGTGTGTGTGTGTGTGTGTGTGTGTGTGTGTGTGTGTGTGTGTGTGTGTGTGTGTGTGTGTGTGTGTGTGTGTGTGTGTTTGTGTGACATTGTGTGCCCCTGAGGCTCTGTGCGCTCATCGCTGACAATAATGCACAGATACAAACACCCGCACACACACAATGACACGCTAGCGTGGGAACGACCCGCTTCACTTGAGAGGAGGTTTATTATTTCATTGTTAAATGAATGCATCGGTAATGAGATTGATGCTATCTCGTCCTAAACAAAGCTAAGCGTCGCAAATCTTTCTGGCATTTTATATAATTGCAAACAACTCCATGTGGGGAAAAAAAAACCAGAACTACTCAATCGATAAAAAACAACAACAAAGCAATACTACATTGATCCTAATCTACTGTTACATAAGTTGCATGGCTGTACCAGGAGTGTTTCATCTCAATAATCCTCAAAAACCTTCTCGGATAGGAATTTAATTACTCGCAGGTCGCACTAGTGAGACTTCACCAGGCGCAGATTTACTCGATCGGCTGCTTGAAATCCGAGCGGAGTGACCGTGTTGTGAGGTCAGATGTGGCTGTGGCGTGAGGTCCGCAGAGTGGCTTTATTTAATGCTGTCCAAATGCCAGAGTGACTCCCCCTGGGCCCTTTAGGAGACAAGCTCGAGGATTGTCGCTCAAGTGCTAAATGAACAGCATCTGTCCGGTTGCCAGACGCACACAGACAGACGGGGAGGAAGAAGAAGAAGAGGAGGAGGATGAATGTGTCTGGTGTCCCACGGGTGTAACAGACCAGTTGGTTGAGCTAGAGGCTTGTGTTTCATACATTTTCAGTCAATTTTGAAAAATGTTTTCATCCTCTTTTGGCAAATGTAAATGTAGAAGTCGGTCTATTTGGAGGCAAAAGAGGCCCTGGGAGAGGAGTGTATGAAAGGGGGCCCAGTGAAGGGCCCTCAATGGGTCCTGCTGGTGTTGGGGGAGTGGCTGGACGGCGTTGAGGGGTTGGCTGGGAAGCTTGTGGGGGGTGGAGTGGTGGGGGCATATTGAGCTCGGAGGAGGTTGGTTTTCGGAGACATCCTGCTGTCTGCTTAATTGAATTTCTTGTGCGTTGACACGGCTGAAACCCCCCTTTCCACTCCTCTTCCTTTGGGGGCTGTGTGTGTGTGCGTGTGTGTTTACTTGGACGGGGTGTGTGTGTGTGTCACGTAATGCGCGAGGAGAGTAAAGGCTTCTGTTCTGAAGAAATAAAAAAAAAATAAAGAATAGCAGGGGCTACATTGAGTGTTTCGTAACCTTTTCATAGTGACTTCTATTTCCAGACTTCTCAACGTTCACTTCTGGTGGTCCGGAACCCAATTCCGCCACTGAAATATGATGCTGTCACGGAGAGCTTGCATTAGGCTCCCCCTATAGTGCCACACAGACTGCGTATATGGCTGTGTGAGATTAAGACAAAGTGGCCAAGCGAGACAGCAAAGTGCTGCTTTGACATTGTCCAGATGAACTGATAAAGATCCTCTCTGCAATAATAATGCTTGTTGACCTTTAACAGACCCTCACACATTCCCCTGGCCTTGTGGCTGCTAAACGGCTTTAAGGGAACAATGTTTGTAACTCATCAGATAAAGTGACTCTAAACAAGCCAGAGGGTGAGGTTTTCTCAGACGTGGACAGAGAAGGAAAAACGATCAGGCCGATCAGGCTGACGGCAACATATTTTGCTACTTTTACCACAGTTGGAGGGACTGTACTTTTCATGAAGCGAGTTAGAAATTTTGTCCATGTCTATGGTGCAGCCCATTTGCACGAAACGTCGTATGAATATGAGGCATTTAGCGTGTAATAAGAACACCTTTCCTGCTTTTTGGCGTGTCATTTGTATGCCATGTAGTCTATACTGACTGCAATGTAAACGCATCCGTGTAAATATGCTATGGTCAGGACTAGTGGTGTAGAATAAAAAGTGAGAAAGTCCACTTATGGCAGAGACGGGTGTTTAAGTTTTGTAAGTTAAGTTAGTGATGTTTTTCAAGTCTTTTTAGTGACATTTGTGATGTGTTTTCTGTACTTATGTGTGCGTTGTTTCCTTACATATTTTACTTAGGTTATGTACTTATTTTAAGCCCAACTATGACATTTTTCCTAAACCTAACTAAGTGATATTGTTGCCTAAACCGAACTGCGGACATTACCGTTGTTTATTACACGGCTTTATCGAATACTCGATTCTGATTGGTCAGTCACGGTATTCTACGGTCTGTTATTTCTTTATAGCAGTTGCTATGGACACAGCCTCCGATGTCGGACTCTGGTGGACAATTAGTTTTGTGATATTATTGATTTCTTTAGTAAGTAGCCGTGTAATAACGTACAGCCAGCAGGTAATTGTTGTGAAATAAACCCCTTATTTCACAACAAAGCGGCATACAAATGACACGTGAAAAGGCTAAAATGCGTCCTCATGACACATGGAATGTACGTGTTATGTCGTCCTATTTATACGCCTTCCCGTGAGACCGGGGTTGCTATGATGTCACCAATATAACGAATGACTTTGAGTTTCAACCTGTGAAAGCCAACTTATTTGAGTCAGAAGAATAAGAAACTGATGCCATTTGGCTCTCGTCACTCAGTGTAAATTACCGTACCCTTGGTGATGTGCGTAAGTTCACTGCAATTACAAGCTGACACATGGAAATAAAACATGCACTAAATACAACATTCATTTAGTAGATTGTTTTAGTCCAGCTGTGCAGGAACAACTGAGGCTCGTTTATCCTTCACTTTCCCACAAACTGGTGTGTTTGTGTGTGTTTGTTTATCCGTGTGTGTGTTTGCCAGAGGCCATTGAGATGTTAAATCAGGCCCGATTTCTGTTGACTTCTGGGGATGGCATGCCTTCATTACTGAAAGGTTTACAGTGGCCTCTCCTTCCCCTCCTCTCTCCCATACCTAAAGACTTGGTCATACCAGCATCTAAGACTGAAGTTTCATTATGAAGTTAATTTAATTCCAATGGAAATCGCCACTATCGGTGGATTCGCTCGCAGGGCTGAAGTAAATCTGTGTGGATTTATTCGCCGTTTGAGCTCAACTTTGGTGAACTTTGACCCACAAAATTCACGCTTCAAGCCGCCCTAACGGTGCTAAACATTTTAGGCAACGGAAAGCCCCATAATGGAAGAAGCTATTGGCTTATTAGCTGTGTTGCACCATGCTCTGTTAATTAACCCTCCGCTGTTGGAGTATAAATTATTGAACAAAGCGGTGCACAACCCCGAGAACAAAACGCCGAGGGGGAGTAAACGGCACAGTACAGAGAAAGTAGGGAAAAAAAGCTCAGGGAGCTATTGTGATTGGCTAGTAGTCGGTTAGCTCCCCAGCTACAGGAGTTCACCAGCTTCACTACATCACCGAGCTTCTGCAGCCAAATATTTAGTTGAGGACACACGGAATTTCACTGTGCCACTTCCTTACTTTTCAGACCTCATTACCACGAGTCTGTCAGTCCATTCAGCTGCATGTGACTCTGTGAAAACCAGTCAGATAGGTTGGTGATTCACTGGAGATTAAAACTCATTAGAACAGTACAGTGCATTGATTTAAATGTTGCTTCACAACGCAGGAGACTGCTTGCACTGGTCTCCTACATGTGGAGTCCTATGTTTAGTCACTCCGTTGAGTCACCCCGTAAACCAAATTGGGTTCAAATGAGTCCTAATGAATTCACGAGAAGTCGTAAAACTGCATGTTTTCAACTGGGGTTTTTTAGCACCTGGCCTTTTCTATGTGTGTCTAAATATATGAGGTGCCACAGTGAGCGTGAACTCTTCCCCTCGCTGATTTAGAGGCTTTTCTCTCTCTCTCTCTGTCTCGCTCGCTCTTTTCAGTTTCCTTTTCTTTTACCCTTGGGGAGTGACGTGACCTAAAAGCCTCACAATGAAACTGTAGAACCAGCCCTCCCAGTTGGCCACCACTGGTGTTAGTGTGTGTGTGTGCTTCATCACAGAAATAGGTCTTTCTCACAGCAGACATCATGACCCAGTCATAGTAGGATAAAGCACTAATAACACTAATGATTGATTCTGTTCTATTCAAGTGTTCCAGTAAGAGGGACAGTGAGCCAGCGTGCACGATACCAGGAACCTGAAGTCAAAGCAGCTAAATGGAATTCAGTTATCATTTAATTTGTATTATTTATACCTGTGCCTTTTCCTTCTGTGACAAGTCAAAATGTATGGTGTGAGAAAGGCCCATCAAGAAAGCGCCTATCCCTCCGAAGGTGAATTATCAATAAGCTTTTTGAAGTCCGATCAAGCATTGGTGTCACTTTTTATGAATCAAATCAGAGTTCCCTGTTTACTTTGTTTACTGTAAAATCTTTATAGCCAGTTTAATTTCTTCAAAGAACCAGTCAGGCTTTTAGTATCTCCTGTGTTTACTCTTAAGCAAACAATCAATCAGCAGCGAGTCAAAGTGAGCCCCTGCGTCTCAGTGTGTGTGTGTGTGTGTGTGTGTGTGTGTGTGTGTGTGTGTGTGTGTGTGTGTGTGTGTGTGTGTGTGTGTGTGTGTGTGTGTGTGTGTGCTTGTTTCGAATGAAACCAGAGGATCAACTACACAATGGTGTTTTCTTTTCGCCTGTGGTTTCAAGTCATTGTGTGGCATGTCTGCTGTAAAAAAAAAAAGGGGCGTCTAAAGCAGGAATAGGATGTTTCTGTCGCTGATATCCTGTTTGTCCACACTCAGAACAGCTACTTGTGGTGACTAAACTGAAGTTACAGCTGTAAGATTGTTATAATTATGAAAATGAATAGGACTTTGTTGGGTCATGTTAAAACATGCATTAGCCCTTTTTGATAGCTACTGTTCCAAAGGGAAATGTTGGGTTTCAATGTGCTTTAGTGTTGTGTAGTTTGCAAATTACTCCCAAAGACAAATTGGGCACTTTTTTCATTCGTTAACTTCATCAGGTTTTGTTGTAGGGCCGGGACGTTACGCTTATCTCCCGATTCGATACTATCACGATACTTGGGTGCCGATTCAATATGTATTGCCAGTCTACAAGTATTGCGATTGGATATTATGATTTATTGCAGTTTTTGTTAACTTTTTTTAACACTAGACCATGGGAAAAAGTTAAATCATACACTTCTAGTGACTTTTACTTTGGAAAATATCTAAATTGATATAGTAAAAATGTTTGATATTCAGCCTGTATGTAGTCAGAGATGTCATGAATGATCAAATATATCAGTCATTGTCAGGAATTATTTATTACATTTTTTCCAGCAACCCAAAAATCAAAGAATAGACATTTCCCTCACAAATTAGTAGCATTTTCTTTTTAATTTGTAAGGGATTTGTAATGTTTAATACTTGTGGTGAATATAATCCAATCAATCTTATTTCCATATATGTATTTTGTATATACAGTTCCCTTTGTTTAACACCTTATTTTGAAAACCGGACGTAGTCACACGTGTATACTTTCGCTAACTTCGCCAAGTCCGTCTCTAGCTCACCCGTCAGCTCCGTTCTCTTTATACATCTATGGTCAGCCCCATCGGGGCCATTCGACTGTATTTAACATAAATGACCGCACGTTACCTGTTGTGGACGTTTCCTGTCCACGACAGAGTTAGCATGCAGCTTTAGCCGTGATGTCATAGCTCTGTTTTTCCTGGTAATGGGACACATACTTTGCTGTATGTGTAGTGTTTGTTTACCACTGTGGATTTAAAATGTGGTCGTACCGACGTGGACCCTCCGCTATTTTTTACTTTCTAGTTTTGGCTGGCTGCAGCTGGCTGTGGTTTCTTTTGGTTGACGGATTTGGACGTCACGTTACTCTGACTACAACAATAAAAGCGGTAACTAATATTTTTAAGGCTTTAATGTTAGTTTTTTGAAGTACATCCTGTACAGTGACCGACTTGTGTCGAGTATTTAGTTTGACAGTTTCCCCGGAGCACAGTGCGGCTCTCCTCTCACTCTCTGGCTTGCGTTTCCCAGCGCCCTGTCTGCCTGTGGGAGGCCTGGTCGGCTGATAACACAGATAATGGAGTAGAAACACATACACACACGGGAGAGGTAGTGTGAAAGAGCCACAGGGGGAACTCTCAGCTGCCTACTGTCAATGAAAAGCCAGCCTGTCAGGACGTCCCACATTCCTGGATAAACAAAAGAGGAAGTGGGTCTCTCTCTCTCTCCTCTTAGTGACACAGCAGGAATGCGACTGCCCGGAAAGAGGAACAGGAAGATGGGAAACGAAAGAGAGCGTGTGTCTCTGGGTGGCTTTTTGAACTTTTTACCGCCCCGTCTTCCCTTTTACCCGACAGGCTTCACTTCTCCATCCCTCCATCAGCATCCATTTCTCTCTCGGTTCCTGTGAACCTGCTGTCTGATCCGCTGTCCGTTCGTTCCCATCAACACAGCACTCAGCCGACAGAATGAGGTTATGGAGCCAGCATGAGCCTCGCCATCACAGACATGGACTCATAATGCTAGTGCCTTTTTACCAAAAAAAATGTTTGTGTGGTCACATCGTTCAGTGGTGTCACACCAAACAAACATTGTGTTGTCTTAAGCCAATTTCAGCCGCTTATCTCAGCCTTCCCCTCTCCGCGTCTCCCTCTACGTCTGCACTGATCTAAATGATGTATGTCCCTTCTTTTCTGATCGTTGGGCAGTGGGCTGCTGGAGGGGTTGGGTTGCTCGGTCGCCTAGGCAACAGCAATGATCAGTGGGGCGAGTGGACGGCGCCCACGCCTAGCCTCAGAGTCACTGGAGCGGAGGGAAGTTAGGGGTAGGGGGATGGGGATAGGTTTGGGCATGGTCGGCCTCCATGCTGGTTGACCCGTGCAGAATGATGCCAGTTAGAGCTAGGTCATCTGTGTGTGTGTGTGTGTGCTCACTGTTTCTAAGTAACCTTCTCAAAACATGCAAACAGGGTGTGGTGCAAGTGACACTCATTTTCACTTATAAGCGGTTAGTAAACCAGCTTTTATTATCAACCTCACTTGAGCACGAGTTATTATAAGAAGCAGATAATTGTGCCGCTCTGTCTAAAACACATTTCTTTTTTGGGAACGTTGAAAGTAACTTGACATTTTCACATGATTTTCTTTAACGAGCTTCGACACACGTGACTAAGTGACTCACCAAAGACCTTTTTATTTCTGTGAGTTGAACATCATTATAAGCTCTCAGTATCTAGTTAACCACTTGTTTAGCCAATCTGCTGTATTCTTCTTATCTCAGCCCTTTGAACTTTGCAATATAAATGGTCCGCCACTGCCTACATTGGTATTTTTTGGCTATTGTGATGTTATTTCTTGGAGTATGTATCAAATGCTTCATATCCCTAAAATCTGTACAACCTCTAAGCTAAAAGTTTATGTAAGTCAATAAACCATAATAATTGACAAAAAAGTATTGAAATTGTGTCGTAAATAAAAAAAAATACATGTTTTTTTTCGTAGAATGTTACTAAATAATCCAAAAAAACCATTGATCCAAAAGATTTCTAAATGTAGAAACATGAACAAAATATTTCTCAACATTCCATAGGTAAGATAAGATAATAAGATCAAGCAAACAACAATCTCCCACGGGACATCCGGTTGTAAAGGGTTAACCTGCATTCATTGATTTGCAAAATAATGCCCTCTACAACTCAGCTTGTAGAGGGCATTATTTTAAAGTGCTTGTTCTACACTGGATGTTTTTTTCAAAGGTCCCTTGCTTGTCCTCTGTCCCATTGTCAGCCTGTCCTTAACTGGCTAAAGTTGATTTTAATGAGTGGTACTGCACCCCTGGCAAGACCCTTATCGATCTGTGTTATATGTCAGATCTAAACAACTGATTAAGATGCAAACGAGAGGCACGAGAGGCGAGTTGGAAAGAGTGCATTCAGGTGGCACAGTGACAAAAAAACCCATCTGATGTTGCACCATAAGCTCACCATCAGCAATTTGATTCCGTCTATACAACACATCCAGTGACCTTCGACAGCGAAACAGTCCCAGGTTGCCAGAAGTCAGCAACTTCGAGACAGAACACCTCTTCATCAGCTCCTTTCGAGGCCTGGGAGGAACAAGGCGTTCATCTGGATTTTCTGCCTGTCAGCTCTTTGCTTTAGGTTGCTGTGACATTGGAGACTGGAGTCAGCAGATGTCTTCTTCACCTTGCTTGCATTTAGATAGTGCTGCCTCCTCACTCCAACATGTAGTTTAACAGTTATAGATTTGTTTTCTGTGGTGCTTAAAATGTGGGCACAGGGCCACTTTTGATGTGTGCCACATGGAATGGCTCGTTTTCAAGTTGAGAAGAGACATAACTCCTCTTTTGGGATTTGTGCAAATGTTTTAGCTGACTGGAAAATCTCTTGCGATAATGAAATATTGAAGCACTTGATTGGTTGCTCGGATGACAACTTCACAGCCGTAGTTGAGACATAACTGGAGCGCCTGCAAGAAAATGTGAAACTTGCAGCGAGCCCCTCCAGATGGATGAGATAATGTGGAGTCGGCCGAAGCATCTGGAATGAATTGTACAGTCTCAACATTGTTGCTCCATCCTCAGGAAGTTTTTTGGGATGGTTTCAGGTAACCTTGCTCTGCTTTTCTGGAGGCTAATTTCCTCTCGCTGGCCAGTTTTAAATGCCAAGACTGGACTGTGTTACTTGAGAAAACATGTATCTGTTTTGGTTTGGGATGGGCCTCGAGACAGACATTTCTCTCAACTTGTTCTTGTTACTTGGAGCCTGGATGGTGGTATTGAAACATTTGGATGACAAGTGATCAATCAAATGGGATTGGATTAAACGGGTAAAGACTTAACTGATCTGGTGACATATGAGTGGTATTTTGAAGTCTTGTGTTACAGTTGAGGGCATTTAGTTGAATTTGCAGTGTAACCTCCTTTCCAGTAATGCCCCACATTAAGGCCACTGTGGCCATCTGGCAGTGGAGCCTGTTGTTATCCATATAATGTTATAAAACGGTGGAAAAAGTAGTTTCCTATCAGTATCTCTATACTTTTAGAAGACTTGGTGGGGGGCCTACATGGAAGTATCTCTTTACATAGCCAAATTAGAAAGCAGGTACATAGTTCATGAAAGAAAAAGAGAATTAACATTTGTTCCAAGTGTCTGGACAGTTTCTTACAAATGGAATAATACTTTGCTTTTACCAGATACAGTAATATTTTCCTTCGCTATTAGCCACACTAGTCACCCTAAGGATGGCAATGTCATTCCACCTCTTTGGTCCAGACTGAAATATCTATATTGTAGCTATTAGATGGATTGAGGTGGAAGTTTGCACAGACATTCACAGTCCCCAAAGGATACATCTTGCTGGCTTTGGTGATTCAACCAGATGGATTGGCACAAAATTTGGTACAGACATTCGTTGTTCCCAGATGATAAATCCTACTGACTTTGGTTATCTCTCAACTTTTCATCTATAGCACCACCATGAGGTTGACAATTGTGGTCGTTTGTGAAATGTCTCAATGATCGATTGCCATACAATTAGGCTCAGACGTTCATGTCTCCCTCAGGATGAATCGTAAAAACTGTGCTGATCCCTACAAAGATAGGACTCTGTGTTCAAGACCAGTGTTTTGTTTTGTAAATTATGTTAGTGATGTTTGTCACATGTTTTTTAGTGACGTGTATGACGTGTTTTTTGTACTTATGTTATGTTATTTCAGTACGTATTTTACTTAATATATGTACTTATTTTAAACCCAACTGTGACGTTCTTTCTAAACCTAACTAAGTGGTTTTGTTGCCTAATCCTAACTGCGGATGTTATTGTAGTTTTGTTGCGTGGCGTACAAATGACACGCGAAAAGCGTAAAATGCGTCCTCATTACACACAGAATATCCGTGTAATGTCGTGCTATTTATACGCCTTCCCGTGAGACCGGGTTTACATTACTTGCTAAACATTGCATTGCTATTGTGAGCATGTTGGCATGCTGAGGTTCGCATTTTAGCTTTAATGCTCAATGTGCCTCACAGAGGCTGTTAATATTTTGAGAAATGATAATGCTTTTATTAGAGCTGCAAATCAAGAGCAGCCGCACCAGTCACATAAATAATTCTACATGTTTTCACAAATGTTGTAACACTCCGTCCACCTTGTGCTTCATTAGGTCAAATATATAAAAAGGTAATGTGACAGATGAAAAGTGGGTAGGTCACATGGGGGAAGGTCATAGGCCAGCTTTGAAATCTCACTGCTGTGAATACATCATCAATATTCCCCCACACATGAAATATTCATTCAGAAATGATTCATCTGTTTTTATCCTGCGTCCCAGTTGAGCTGCTCTTGACAAATACTCTGCGACAATCTGATGTCGGTTGAAATCAGAAACATATTAAGACCAACCCCACTTAACTGGGCTTGGCCTCAGATTATAAGGGTAAGTCATTATTTATCTCAGCCAAGTGTAGAGCGTTCGATTCCACCGATGCGACTGACACAATCGTAAAGCGCTTAGGTAAAAGCTGATAATCATAGGAAAATGTGGCCTCACAGAAAGCGAGTTTGTCCGACTAAATCAATGACTGGCAGCAGTGATGGATGAGAGGGAGAGGTACGAGTCCAAATGCATTTTATCCTTTCATCTATGTGCATGTATGTCATGGTATTAGAGGTCGTGGAACAACCATGAGGGATGTCCACATGATTATCTAAAACCCTGGAGATGTTCCTGGGTCTCCCTCCGATCCTCTTTAACTCCATCAGCCGCTTGGCTCTGCAGAGTGATGGATGGAGAATGGAAGAGACTTTGGTTTAAGAGTGTTTTGATGGAGGATAGAGGGAAGAGATGGTAACCTCTGTTGTTTGTGTTGCAGTAAGTTTCTGTCAGAACGGCCGTTATTTCGTCGTATAGAGTTGGAAGGTGTCAGAAGAGGCAAATGGAGCCGGTTATTCGTCTTCAGAGGGGCATCACGTAGCATATTTCAAACTCTTCTCACTCACACGCTGAGAGGAGATGACACTTCTGACAGTCAATTATAGTCGGTTTCTCCTCTCCAGCACTGTGGCCTCTTTACTTCTGATCTCCCACTGCTTCTCCGCTCCTCCGCTGCTGTTTTTGGGAGAGTTCAGCATCAGCACATTTCTAATCAGGAGCTAAGGCAACAGAGGTTGGTCGACACTTTAAGTGTTCCTCCATAAGGCACTGTTAAGCACATCGTAATCAAGAGTATGGCTGCTTTAAAAGCAATTAATTTGAATTAAATGCTTTATGATCAGTGTGCTACCTCTGGGTCTGAGAAGTGAAGCCAATGCAGAAGTGCATGAAACTTGCATTCTTTCTAATAGCCAGCAGGGGGCGACTCCTCTGGTTGCAAAAAGAAGTCTGGTTGTATAGAAGTCTATGAGAAAATGAGCCAATAGTAAATCATGGTCCCATTTAGAGTCAGATACACCATATTGCAGGGGATGCTTTAAGGTGTGGCTACTTTGTTATTGACAGGTTGCTATCCCGGCGCTGTCTGGTCTGGGAGTTGTCCGTGTTTTCGTCTTAGAACTTCATGAACAGAAAACACAGTGTGTTTTCTGTTCATGAAAGTTAATTATAACCTTTTTGGACACCTGAAAACGTCTTATTCAGAGTTCGGTTGTACTTAGCTCCACCCTCTCGTGTCACTTCTGGTTGCAAAAAAACAATATGGCGACAGCCAAAAACCAAGATGGCGATGGCCAAAATGCCGAACACGAGGCTTCAAAACGGCGGTCCACAAACCAATGGGTGACGTCACGGTGACTACGTCCACTTCTTATATACAGTCTATGCTTATGATATGCTAAATTATGCCTTTTGAAGCTCCTTCCATACCCTCATAAGCAGTATAGTGGCATATTCCATACTCAAATTAATTTCTATAACAACATGACGGCTCTCTTGTTGGGCTCTTGAGAATTTTTCAGGTGTCAATTACAGAGTTCAAATAGATCAAATGGCCACTGTGAAAAATCTTATAGATCATAACTTTAAAATGACATCACAGGCCACTGCAAGGCTGCACTGTGGCATTATATAATATGCTTGCAATTGATGGAGCTGCAGCTGTGAAATTTTCATCGATGTCTGGGCGAGGTTAGACTGATGAGTGAACTCGATGAACCAGCCCACACGTCGTCTCACACACACACACACACTGCACAGAAAAATCGCTCTCTGAAATCTCACCCATTTCTTTGATGATCCCACTTTGACCCATGGCTGTCTCCGTAGCGACCCATCACTATTTTTGATCTCAATCTGCAATATATTAATTGAGTAACGAGGCCAGCCAAGAGGGATTTCAGGAGATTTGTTTTTTACAGTGTGTTATCTCCCATATATCCTCTCTGTCTTGCTCGCTCTCCTCTCAGTCAACAAAAGATGTAAGGCGATTAAAACCATTGATGTTGTAGCGCTGCCGCCGAGGCTCTCTGAAAACGTGGCAGAGGGTTTGGAGGGGAGGGTTTCTCCGTTAAAAGGATTTGAAGAGAGGAATCCAGCGCTGCATCTCTGCCCACCACTCTTTTAAATACATGGCACGTAGCCCTGCGTATGATATGCACTGTATGAACCCAGGCACTCTCTTAAACCCTTTAGAAGACGCGACACTGTTAAACGGCATGTACGCTAAATGAAAGTGCCCTTATTAAGGTGCAACAGAGTGTCCTAACAGGAAGTAGAAGGGTAAAGAATGGGAAGTATCTCCTAGAGGGTTGTTGAGGAGAACCTCTAAAAGAAATATGCAAGGTTGAAGATCCAGGAGCAGCAGAGGACACTGCAGAGCAAGCAGCTTCTCCTTGCGCTTGTTGCTAGGATACTATGCCCTTTTATTCAGTATTATGGGGTGTGCTTTACCACGCTTTCTCTACACAGCGGCGCCTCCTTTCTACTGTACCTCTCTCACCATGCTTTTGATACATTTCCTCTGTCGAGTTTTATTCTTTTTGTTTGAGAAACTTCTAAACAAGTCGAATCTCGTCGTAGAGGAATGCGTCTAGGAATTTCCTCGGTGGCTTTAAATCTGCGCTCCCTCAAGGAGAAACGTGGACTGTATGCCTGTGGGGCCTTCTTATAGTCGGCACGTGCGCTACAAACAAAAACAGTAAGCGGAAAGGGATGAAGAGGGAGCCTGTCGCCACGTGCTTAGTAATTCTACAGACCCATACTGCATATGGTGCAGTATTTATACATGGAACAAGATGAAAGGGTACAATGAGAGCACGCAAGAAGTTAATAATTGACCATCGGATGAGAGAATTGTATCATAAAAGCCCGCCAAATGGTATGAAAGCAGAAGCATGGAACTGATTCTTATTGTGTTGATGTTGTAATCACCACAGTTGCGGCAGCGCGGTTCACCAAACGGGTGGAAAGGCTGACGGAGGAGGTTTTGGAGGAGCCCACATCAGTGGCCGTCAGCAGACGAGAGCCGAGGAGAGGGGGAATCTGAGAAATGAGGAGAGTTGAGAAAAATGTGGGAAACGGAGCGATGGGATTAGGAGAAATGGATGGTGGTCGGAGGGTTATGGGGGGGTTAGAGGAGGAGATGCAAGGAGGGAAGAAACGAGAGAGCATGAAAGGGGGAACGAAAAGATGCGCATACATAAGAGGAGACGATGAGGGCGAAAAAGAAGATGGCACTCAAACCTAAGCTGCTGCCATTGAGAGATTACGGTGAAAGAAAAAACAGAAAAAGACTGAAAGGCCATCAATATCAGTGCACCTGCAGAGCGCTGAAAAATGCACACTACTGAGCGCTGAATGAAGACTTGCCGCCGACTTTTCATACTTTTTATTTTCAGAGAAGTAAATATTTCATCAGAGAAATCTGTTTTATCTCCACTCACACAGCCGCTATCGCTGTGCTTTACATTTTGACTTTTTTTTTTACTCTCCCAGTAAAAAAAGGTACATTTTATTCTCAGAAGCCCTTTGGCTACACAAATAATTTATATAATTATTAGGACAGTCAATCGGTTAAAATATTTAATCACGATTAATCGTGTGATTGTCCATAGTTAATCATTTTTTATCTGTTCAAAATGTACCTTAAAGGGAGATTTGTCAAGTATTCAATACTCTTATCAACATGGGAGTGGGCAAATATTCTGCTTTATGCGAATGTATGTATATATTTATTATTGGTAATCAATTAACAACACAAAACAATGACAAATATTGTCCAGAAACCCTCACAGGTACTGCAAAAAAAAATGTTCAAATCATGACATGGCAAACTGCAGCCCAACAGGCAACAACAGCTGTCAGTGTGTCAGTGTGCTGACTTGACTATGACTTGCCCCAAACTGCATGTGATTATCATAAAGTGGGCATGTCTGTAAAGGGGAGACTCGTGGGTACCCATAGAACCCATTTTCATTCACATATCTTGAGGTCAGAGGTCAAGGGACCCCTTTTGAAAATGGCCATGACAGTTTTTCCTCACCAAAATTTAGCACAAGTTTCGTGACAAGCTAGTATGACATGGTTGTTACCAATGGATTCCTTAGTTTTTCCAGTTTCATATGATACCAGTGTTGTCAGTGCAAAAATATTTTCCTGCTTTGTACATGATTGGATAGCAATAGTAAACACACACATAGGCAAACATACCATACATTCCCTCCCCACATTCCAGTCCGCAGCCTAATCCAACAAACGCAACACTATGTAAATCTCTGATTTAGCTGTTAGCTTTTTTGGACGTGTGTTTCATAATGATCCATCTTAAATGCTTTGCTATCATCAAATGTCTCAGCGGTGGTCTAAAGTTGACTTTTTAACAGTTTTGCTACGAGTTATGGTTTTCAGTTTGAGATGTAGATTGTGAAATTATGATTATTGCAAGGCTGCAGAGGTTAACAGCTCATGGGTGGGACCTTGCCTTGCCTTTAAATTTCTGGGGAATGTCAATAAGAAGAGCGCGCTGACAGGAACTTGGATGAAAGGTAAAGCGAGCGTGGCGCGTTGTCATTATGTTGCAATAAAAAGGTGGGTTATGTAAGTCAGGCGTCGGTGTCTGCGAGCGTGCCCTGCTGCTGAACTGCATCATGGGAGTCCACATGTGGAAAGGAAAATGTGAGAGGAGGGTCAAATTAGAGTTCATACTCTCGTAAGTCGAGGAGAAAGAAGTGGGACATTGTTGCCTTTCGATTAGTTACACATTTCAGTGCTAGAGCGGTATTGGAAAAGGGCAGATTATGTTATGGAAATGGAAATGAAGCCAAATAGTAAAGCTGGTGAAGCAGATGAATATCTGTCATCAGCCTGCAGCACTTTACTAAACCACTGTCGGGTAATTGAAAAGCCAAGCGTGCATCTTTCTTTTCGGTCACTGTGCTGACACCACAGGGATGCAACAAAAATCAATAACCCATCCGTCCCTTTCCGTACCCGCTTTTATCCTGCACAGGGCGGCAGGAAGCTGGAACCTTTCCCAGCACACACTGGGTGAAAGGCGGTCGAACTTGTGGGTCGCCACAGTGCTGCTGACACACAGACCGACAGACACATTCACACCTCCGGGGAGTTTATGGTCACCAGTTAGCCTATAACGTGCATGTCTTTTGAGTGTGGGAGTTTAAAGGTACAGTGTGGCATCTAATGGTGTGGTTGCAGATTGCAACCAGCTGAGTACCCCTCTGCTCACTCCTCCCTTTCCAAGACTGCGGTTACGTGAACTGCAGAGTGCAAAACAGTTACCGCAGTTTCACAAGCGTGTCGGAGAACTACGGTGGCCTTCAGGTAACATAAAAACGTGAAAGTCTCTCTCTAGAGCCAGTGTTTGGTTTGTCCGTTCTGGGCTACTGTAGAAACATAGCGGAACAACATGACAGACTCCGTGAAGAGGACCTGCTCCCTATGTAGATATGAAGGGCTCATTCTCAGCTAACGAAAACACAACGATTCTTAGTTTCAGGTGATTAAACACTAATGAAAACATAGTTATGAATATTATATTCCATTTGTGCTAATAGATCCCCCAAAATGTTACACACTGTTCCTTTAAAACAATGAATTGAATAGAATTCTTAAGCAAGAGATTGATATCGAGGACAAAGATCTAACATATGTTCCTGTTTGCTAATCTGGAGCTTTTACAGTAAGGTGATTAGAGGTTTGATAACCCTCCATTTGCAAAAAGGCATAAAACGACTTGTTTAGTTGGCACTGGTTTAGCGTCTCTCAAACCATCCTCTGATACAAATTCTGAATCACATTTATTAAGCTATAAATATATTAGAATTATTTAAAATCTCCAGAGACACACGTATGAGCAGCCTCTTCCTCCGTTCGCCCTTCATCTCTTCATCCATGGCTGTTTCTTCCACCAGTTCCTGTTAGTGATTTACAGTTGACCTCCCTCCGTTTCACCGTGGGTCTGTTAGTAGGAACCATTGAGTCAGAGAGACCACCTGGCCACCACTGGCTCACTCTGATCTGTGTCACTCACAGCTAATGTGAGCTGACACAGCAGCTCCCAAAGGACAGCTGGCTCGGCAGCAGACAATGGAGGCCAAGCAGCGTCTGACCCGACTAAAGTAAAGTCGTGCTTTTGCTGTTTGACTCATCTCCGGTACCTTTTCCCTGCGGTTGTAAAGGTCTCTGATGTAATAGAGGTGTGCTGGTTGACCTTTACAAACAGCCTCGCAAACAAAGGAGGACTGGGTGTTTACTTTGCAAAAAATTAACGGTAAAAAATAGTACAACTTTGGGCATTAGTCACTTTTAATATCACATGTCATTACATGTCTATGGCCCTGTTAAGACCTGCCATCTTGCATAATATCCAGACTGTGTAGATACAGATGGGACGGGTCGCAGTTCACACCTGATGTAATAATTGGTCTTCAAAATAAAATAAAAAGGCTGCCCTGACAGTCATTTGTGAATGATGGCGTCATGTTCTGAAGTTAGGAGTTAATATTCATAATATTCAGGTATATTAAAGCAATATATTAGTTCAACATTTTGGGAAATATGCTTATTTGTCTTCTTGCCGAGAGTTAAATAAGAAGATTGGCACCACTCTCTGTACAATGCTTGTACAGTAAATATGAAGCTACAGCTCGCCACTCATTAGCTTAGCTTAGTGAAAAGACGGGAGACAGGGAAACGTAAATATGTGGCTTAGTAAATGGTGCCAGCAAACTGTTTGCTTAGCTTAGCAAAAAGAGTGAAAATGGGGAAACGGCTAGCCTGGCTCTCTCCGAAGGTGTGTTTAATTAACACATTCCGTACAAAAATTGAGGTGTAAAAGCAACTATTTGCAGTTTTACAGGGGTTTATTTACTGGACTATTTCTTAGCAGGGACCATTGCCAGACAATCAGTAGAGCTTTAAGGTTCATAATCAGTAGTTTACTTTAGTTAAAGGTGCATTGTGTAGGATTTGGCAGCATCTAGTGGCGTGGTTGCAGATTGCAACCACCCTTACCATAATAACACCACTTTAGGAGCAACAGAAGTCAGACGGTGGCTGGCCGTATCACTGTTATGGACTCGGCGGCTCATGTTGTGGCAGTTTCTCAAGCGTGTCGGAGAACTACGGTGGCCTTCAGGTAACGTAAAGACGCAAAAAGTTGTGCCTTTTGGCTGTGCTACTGTAGAAACATGGCAGAGCGACATGGTGGACTCCGTGAAGAGGACCCGCTCCCTATGCAGATATGAAGGACTCATTCTAAGCTAACAAAAACACAATGATTTTTAGTTTCAGGTGATTACACACTAATGAAAACATAGTTATGAATATTATATTAAATTTAACCAAGCTAGTTAGATTTTGTCTGCTGTAGTGGACAGAATTCAGGACCAATTTTGAGGAATTCATCCAATCAAATGTCCCTTGTCTTTTAAACTATTTACCCAGTAGCCTGAGTGTTTTATTCAACCACCTCCTACATTTCAGTGGCTTTGGAATCCAGCGGCAGCACATCAGCTTCAGTCACAGTTATAATTTTCCTGTCACAAACATATTGATTTGATAGCTTGGGAACACATTTTGCATCTCATTTATGGGACCCAGACTCCAAAAAAAACTTCAAAGACTGCTGTTAGATTGATGAGGCCGGCAGGGGATGATACAAACCACCCTGCTGTGCAAATGATAGCCATGCATCATAAAGTGAGAAAGCGTGACATGACGACCAGACGGTGGGGTGTCAGGGAGGTCTTGTATAATAAAATTACCGGTTGATGAGTTTCCATTAGGCTTTACGAGGTACTGATATATGTTTGTGTGTGTGTGTGAGAGAGATGGAGTCCCGCTGTACTGTAGTCTTCATCAGACTGATTCAGGGCAGGTTAACCATCTGTCTATAAACCAGTAGTCTCCTAATATAATCTGTTCCTGTGATTCTCCCCTCTGTGTGTCCCTGTACGAGCTACACTAATAAACCTAATGGCTGTAAAGTCAGAGGTGGGGTTTAGGCCTATTAAAAGGATGGAGTGCTTCAGTGCTGCGGTGGCAGTTATGGAATATGGACCCTTATGATATACAACAGCACAGTGTATAATGACATTTAAAGCCCTCCCTATGCGCCGGGCCACCGGATGTATATAATGCCATAATCCACTCCCATCATCCGATCAAATGCAATGCCCTCAATGCTAAACTGGTTTGACATGTGGTTATTGCCCTAGGGGTGTAAAAAGGGTTGATGTTTGTAACAACGCTGCTTGGTGAAGCCATTAATTGGCTGCAATTACATGTTTAACTGGTAGGATTAATCACTATCACACGGTTGGAGCTGTGTTAGGTTGAGTTGTTTTATTGATTGTATTGCCAGTACACACTGTACTGTATGTGTGTGGGTCAGCACTGAGGCTGTTTTTCTTCATGTATCCCCTTAACTTTTTGAACTTCTTAAATCCACCCCAGACTTTGTATCAAAATCATAAAAGTGGTGTTCATTTGTGGAAATTATCTTACTCAACAAAACGTGTAAGTCCACAATAAACACAATGTAGCGTTTTTCCACAGTTTTCAAAAATCCTGACTTTGATTATTACAAAAAAGTGCAATTTTCATGTGATCTAAATGTTTCAAAGTTGTATTGTTCGATACTTGCCCAAAGTATGTTTGCACCAAATGTCAAGACTTTTGACCAATCCTAACAAATGTGGCATTTCCCCATATCATATTAAATATAGTCTTATAGGCACAAATGAGTTAATGATAGACAACAAAGAAAAGCTACAAATTTTCACATCCAAGAAGGTGGATCGTTTTTAATTGCAAATTACTTTAAACAACGAAGTGAAGTTGTCGTTTTATTCTGATTCTGTCAATTGATGAATCAACTAATCCTTTTAGTAGGCCGGATGTTAAAGTAAAGGTGGCTTGCGTACAGAGCTGTGAACAGACAAACAAACCATTTTTTGAGGGCGCGCTGTGCCCCGGGTCAATCTAAACTGGAAACGATTAGACAAGATCAGACACCTTGAGAACGCTCGGCAGCTCCTATAAAGCAAAAGACATGTCAAGAAAACATGTTGTGGGTGCAGCTCGTATCTCAGCCCGGCAGAGCGACACATATAACCAGCAGTGTAACCCAATGTCTGCCTGTCAGGGCTCGTGAAGTTTACCTCTTAAAAAGGTCGCTGGCATTTACGCCCACTTGACTTTTCCTCTCTGTGATGTCTCGCACCTCTGACTCCGTCTTTCACACGCACAAAAAGATGCACATGTGCTTTCTCTCTCTCTCTCTCTCTCTCTCTCTCTCTCTCTCTCTCTCTCTCTCTCTCTCTCTCTCTCTCTGTCGGAAGCTGCTAGGCGTCTTGCCGTCGGCAGGGGAAAGGGAGTGTGTGTGCAGACGCTTGGAAGATTAAAATGTTATTTTGCTGCTGCTGCTTCTTACAAGCAGATTTTATGTTTGGGGGGGGTTAAAAATAGCCAGTTTCTGTGGATGTGTGTGTTAGCATTTGGATATGTTTCAGATGGTTCTATACCCTGCAGAAGAGGATGAGAATGTCTGCGACTCAAAGCCCAGATACATTCACTTTTTGAGTTGAATAAATCACTCACAGGATAAATTCAGCATCATGGATAATGAGTCCTGGCTATCATTGTTTTCTTCTGTAGTGGAGAGCTGGATGAAGCTGTGCAGTCTAGTCCTGCGCCAGCGCTGCTAGCCACTCGTAATAGAATTCCCTTGGTTATCATGCCTGTTTGTGTCCTGTCTGCACAGTATCCACTTCATGTACGTCTCATTCTCCTGTTTCCTTTCTAATGGCCTCTTTGCCGACGACTGCGGAGTGTAAGCGCTGTCGCCTTCGCTTAGCTTCACCACGTCTCAAAACGCTGCTGTCGGGGCGAGTCAAAGGCTACGGAACTCCAGTCCAACATCAATCCAATTTTTAGCCGCGGTCGGGACGAGACGACTGTCTATGTGGACAGCTCTTACGTAAGGTCTCTTTCCTCTTTGCGGCAATTACTGTGCTAATAGCCCTTTTCGGAGATCCTTTTTATCCATCAGTGCTCCGTTAATAGTCGGTAAAGCTCCAGATGACACCAATGAATGGATGGGGTCTTCGTTTCATTTGAGAGCTTAGAAATCTCTCCTATAATTTATTTTGTTTAATCCATTAGAGGGTTATTCTTACTTTCTTTTACAGAGTAATTTTTTGGGATTGCGTGCATGTTGTGACTGGTTTGTTTAGACATATAGTTAACCAAAACACCAGAGCAAGATAGATGTTATCAACACATGGATTAACTAGCAGATCCACGAGTTGAATCTCGCCTGCGCTCCCTTTCTCTCTGATTTGCATCAGAATGAAATCCGAGGCGGTTATTATTCATGTAAACAGTAATGAAACCACTAGATGATGTCACTGGAAAGAAGAGGTTATTTTCTGGACTGGAAGAAGCCCCGGTTTGCAGAACGCATCAGAACCCGCATTGGCAGATGGGATTTTCAGAGGCTGATAATAAAGGGGTTTCAGTTATTGAAGGAACCTTCTCTGTATTTACCGTCTCACAGCGAGCTGTTAGACTCTGCTTACATAAGCACAACCTCTGCCAGCTCAGCAGTCAGTCAGACGGGCTTTTAAAAGGAACGGGGAGGTATGCAGATTTATGCAAATGGGGTTGCCATGGGGTTTGTGGTGGTGAAACCGTGGTAACGGGGAGAGGAATGAGGTTAAAGAGGGCCATGGGCTCCGGGAGGACGTTCTCTACCCACAATGCCCTCTGGTGTTTGTTTACACACGGCGTCGGGGTTCTGGGTTGTGCGAGGTAAAGCCAGCCATCTCTTAAGCCTCTTCTGCTAAAGCCTTTCACGGGCACTGTGGGGTATCATGTTGATGACATCCAGACGTTTACAGGCAACATAAATGTGTATGTGTGTTAGCTAAAATTGCTGTTTTAGTTGACTTTTTCCAATTTTTTTTTTCTTTGAAAAGGGCTCCAATTTAACCAGCAAGTAAATATTCATAATTCCTGCTTGCAAAAACACCCCTAATCACCACAACAAATCACCCCATCTACATAGCTGTGTGTTACTGTCATTTAAACAAAATGAACTGTGCAGTTTTGTGTGTTTTTAAAACAAATGAAGGATAAGCGCTGTGTAGCGTAGTAATTCCACTGTGATTTGCCGCCATGTTCTTCTACGCAAGCAGAAAATGTGGTTGTCGACCTGGTTGACTGAGCCAGAGGAATGTAGTGTCCCATCCTTAAATCAGTCAGGAGTTATGACCCTTGACTTTCAGTGTCAAGGGCCGTGAATGTCACCGAGTGTGACGTAGCAAGAGGCTTTTTATTAAGGTCGTTTTGGAATAAGAAAATGCAGAACAGAAGGCATTGTTAACCCTAGAAAGTCTAAATGCACCCGTACCAGATGGCTTTCATGGACTCCAATTGTTTGGTTTTTACCCAGAAACTTTAGTACTTCAGATCCGGACTATATTCACATGCTTAACACAGAGGTGAAAGATGGTTAAGAAAGGTCATCTGCGACATAACGTACATGACTGGCTTCCCGTAGACAAACAATAGCCCAGAGCCAATCCATCTCCAAATGTCACTAATCTTTTCTGCTTTGTTTCACAGCGAATACACGCACACATGGACAGTAATTAAGGGTGTGGACCAAATATAAGCCCACAGCTTTGATTTCATGGGATTAAAACCCAACTGGCTGCCAGATTGCCATTCTTCTAGCCTAATCAAAAGATTAAGGGCAGAGGGCGCTGGCTTTACAAGTGGCTGATCATCGAAAAACCAAATAAACTGTGGTACACTGCTGTTTGATTGGTATGTTATGGACATGCATTGCGTATTTTTTTAGTATGACTTGCCCCAAACTGCATGGGATTATCATAAAGTAGGCATGTCTGAAAATGGGTTCTATGGGTACCAACGAGTCTCCCCTTTACATTCACATATCTCGAGGTCAGAGGTCAAGATAAGATAAGATAAGATAAGATATACTTTTATTGTCCCCGTGGGGAAATTTTTCCTGGACTCCGTCCAACTGCAGTTACAACATTAAGGTAGTTGAAAATGGCCATGCCAGTTTTTCCTCGCCAAAATTTTGTGTAGGTTTGGAGCGTTATTTAACCTCCTTCGCAACAAGCTTGTATGACATGATTGGACCAATGGATTCCTTAGGTTTTTCTAGTTTCATATGATACCAGTATCTTTAAAACTTAGCCCACTACAACCAAAAAAATCGTAAGTTGGGTTGATGTGTTATTATCGCGTTAACATTGACAGCCCTAGTATTTTTGTTTAACTTTTGACAAGGTTTTTGACACGTTTTCCATTGTCACACTCAACCCATAATGAGTGTTATTATCACAGACGCACACTAACATCACACATACGCAGACACGTCTTCAGCCAGCCGCACACACGCACACACACACACACACACACACACACACACACACACACACACACACACACACACACACACACACACACACACACACACCTACACACACACACCTCTGCGGGCGCGCGAAGGCGTCCGCTGACCCTGCGAGGGTGGTGACGATGAGCTGAGGAGACGGGGGAGGGACGCATCACTTTGCCGGACAGGATGTGTGACAGCAACGAGACAACACGTCTGTGTTACTGTCTGCTGCTGGAATACTTATAAATAAACCATTTCTCTCTCTTTCCCTCCCACTAAGGAGGCTGTCGGACCGATCAATAGCAATGACATGAGAGATTTATACACTGGTCTTTAATTTCCACTCAATAGACATTAACAACCTTTGGTGCATTAAAGAGCCCCAGCTGACCTCTAAACAACTTCAAATGACTGCAGTGGGTGTAATTACACACATAGCATGCTGTGGTTATTGTGGCTAATTATATCAAGTCAACAGTGATTCTTCATCAGCTTCCCTCTGTTTTATCTAGATAGTCAGGTTGATTTATGTCGGGGAAATATGAGAGGAAACGAGGTCCAGCCCGGAGGCAGGGAGCAGCAAACAAGTGAGCACTTATTCTGTAATGTGTTTACACTGAACTCTCCTGGACAAATGGAGAATGTTTCTGATTGACAGAAGAGAGTATAACCGATGAAGGATCTATAATATGTGTGTGTAACACCCCTTGCAAGTTCTTTTGCTGTCTGGTTGGGAAGATGGGCCATCTTTAAAAGGACATTTCCACTGCAGGAGCTTTCTCAGGGGACCAAGATCCTTTTAAGGAACTCAGTAACTCTACCTGATTTAGGTACAATTTTAACAGTCTGAGTTTGGCTTTAGATAAGGGCTGCAACAAGCGATTGCATTATTGATTTATCTGCTGTTTTTTTATTATTTATATATAAAGTGTTTCCTGTTATACTACAAGTGTTGCCAGAGTTTTGCCCGTTTCAGACTGTTTCCCTTCTCCGTGCACCTTGGAAGTACTTTGTAGGAAGTAGGAGAAGTCGAGCAAGAAATCCTTAATCTGCTAAAAATGCCCATTTCCCGGATTTCTCCAAATATTTCCCAGAAGGCAAGTTGATGTATTCAGATTGCTTTTATCATCGGACTAAAGGTCATTGCAAATTTTTCGTATGTTTTTTTGTTAATCCGTCATCTGATAAAAAAACGTTCCGCACAGAAACCTTGCACACTGAGTCCGATGCGTTTTATTATTCTATTTGTTGCAAAAATTTGCAAAACGATACAAACCTGAATTAATTACCCAGGTGCAATGGATAGCACTAGTCCCAAACGGGGCTAATGAATCAATAACATTAGCAAGAAGCTATCGTTTAACTACCTAGAGCACAATCACTGCTGTCTAATCTTTCCTACATCCTTTGTTTTGCAACCATCCCCGATTCCAAGCTGTTCTGCTATCACCTGCCACCTACCATCTTTAAATTCTGCATTTTTGTATTCTGTTATGTCTTTATCGTAAAGTGCATTTTGCTGGGAGACTAAGTGAATGTTTATCAAACGCCATTGGATGATGATGTTTGCATGGTACGGTGGCTCTGAGTGGTCAAACAACCCTCTTTTGCCTTTTGACGGATGCCAAAAAATGCAGAAAATCAAACCTGTTTGGAAAAAAACTTTAATGACAGGCAAAAGTTTTGGAGTCGGTGTGTTAACGTGATTGACACAACGTGAGGTTGTATTTATTTTTAAACATGCATGAATTTCAAACAAAAAATACGGACTTGGTGTGAAAAGGACTTAATAGCGCCAAACCCTCAATTTACTATTGTACTAATTGAAAAGCCCCAAGTTTGGCTGGAGACGCTAACTTTTTGCCATTTTCTCTTGAAAAATTGAAAAATATTTGATTGTTAAAATTGTTGCCAATTAATTTTCTGTCAATCAACAATGAATTCCCTGTTGGTTGAATGTCATTTGTTAATCAACTAATTGCTTCAGCTCTAAGATTAATCCAAGTCCTGAAAGTTAACTTTTTTTGTTAAGATGCTAATTTTAGAAGTTGTCTTTGAAGTAGAAAGAAAGAGGCGAGGATAGTACACAGAAAACACTGGTCACAGCCAAAGTATTACTCTTTAACAGAGTAACACACAGCTTGTATTTCCAGTATCTGTATGTGGTCAAGGTCCAAGGTCTCCTCTCAGCCAATCGGCAGTCTCGCTTCCACTGCAGGGCTTCACAAAACTATGATACCGGCATGATGCACTAAAGTGTTGCTAAATATTTAAGACTCTAAAATCTCCTCAAGGCAAAATCTCTTCTAGCAGTTTTGTGTTTGACACAGATGATTTCTCGTGTTGCTCTGTTACTTCACATCAGTGGGAAAATGCATTCAGTGCTGAGTTTAAATCCCGACCGAGCTGTCCCCGCTTGTTAGTAAGCCCCGCTTGGCCGTGCTGTTGACAAGCGGCAAATGATTAAAAAGCTGATTTCACCTGGTCAATGTTTTAAGAGTAGTCAATGTGCACAAGTCGTTCTTTTGAAGTGTAATCCATTTGGCACTTTAACTTTCACACTAGTCACTCAACATGGGGCTGTCTCTCTTCAAGCATGAAGTAATACTGTGCTGTTATCACACGCAGAGACACACACACACACACATACACACACACACACACACACACACACACTTAGAAACATTCGCATTCAAAAAACATGTCTTTCTTTCTCTGGAGCACACTCACCCACGCACACGCACGCACACACACACACACACACACACACACAGCAGTGAGTGCGTGGGGAGGTGAGGCGCTCTCTCTCCCTTAGAGCGGGTGCCATGTCTTGTCAGATGGGGTTAGCTCCCCGCCAGCTGATGAGCCAGTCGAGCCTTTGAAGCCCTTCCAGGGGCCCGTGGTTTACGTGCTTGGGTTGCCAGGTTCTGCCATCCCCCTCATTAATGCAGCATGGGTGCCCACTTAACTTGTTCGTCTCTGTTCCTCTGGTCGGTTTGCCCTGGCTATGACCGAGTGCTGGGCAGCCAAACAGAGGAGGGAAACACACACGCTGGCATAGCACATACATGCATAAACACACACACACACGCCTACAGTTCATACAGAAACACACAAGAAGAGTTGCAGGAACAGATGCAAGTGTAGCGCACCCATACAGTAGACCCATTGCAATACTACCTACACGTACATATAGGCATACATCATTCCTCAGCTCTTCTTTGTTGGTATGTGCAGCCAACTCTGATAGTTGAAAATATGCAACATAGAGCTAAAACTATCAATTGACCATTTGCTAACTCGCTACCCTGAACAGCAATTTCCTAATCTATATATGCTATAGCTTATAGCGACCGTAAAGCACGGCAGGCCTGTCGAGCTTTGGCTTTCTCCACACACCAAAGCAGTGTGCATGGAGCTGCAGCACGAGAGATACTTGGAAAGAGTAACGCCACCCTTCGATCCCTTTTTTACCAACGCTTTTTCAAAGCCAAAAATACGAGCCCAAAAGTGTAACCCTGAATTCACACTAGAGCAGTGGGGATGTGCGGCCTGTGGCGAGCTGCCATGTAATATCTATGAAACACTACGACGGCCGCTCCTGAGCTCAGCGAGCTGCGGCCATTGGATTCTGCGGCCAAACTAAAAGTTGGGAAAGGTTTAACTTTTAGCGGCTTATTAGCAACTATTTTGTGGGGTTTGCAGGTTGCGTTACAACATGCTCCGTTCAGGACTGACATTTAGTGTTTGGTAGCTGGTCCTGGATGCTACTGTATTAAGTTAAGGCAATTGTTAGCAGCTAGTTCACACTTCAGCTACCCTGCGTTAGGCCGTCTTGGGTGAAAGGCGTTTGGCCTACATTTCCCAAGCTCACTGGTTAGTCCTCATCCTTTTCTCTTGTCAAAGTGAATACTGTTTAACATAGAATCTGCTAATGGTTATCATTTCAGCCAACAAAATGGATGGGCATTGGCTAAAAATGAGAGGGCTGACTTTTTACAATTATTTTTATGTGAAATCATAGACCCATTGTTTCAATTATGATAGTCAATTAATCCTTTGAGTCATTTATCAATACGAATTGCCAAACATTTGCTGTTCGGTGTAAATTGAATACATCACCTTGGGCTCTGTGTAGTTGTGATGGGCATTTTTCACTATTCTAACATTTGATATGCTAAACAATCATAAAAATAATCAACAGGTGAATCAATAATGAAAATAAGTGTTAGTTGCAGGCCTAATGTAACTCTTACTTTCCCCTCAAACCTTGCTCTCCAGTGTTCTGACTAGAGGCAGTGGTGCCTCTCTCCTTTGTTTCTTTTTCTCTCCTCACATCCCCTTCCCCTCTCTGTTCCCCTTCTTTCCCTCCTTTTTTCAGCTTTTAAAGTGGGGCCTCAGTCAAAATCAGATTTTTCAAGAGTTTTTTTTAGATGTTTTTGTATGATAAATTAGTCTTTCCGTAGCCAGTGAGGTCAGATTTCATGGAATTCACTGTAGTTTGAGTTGGGTGTTGGGTGTAGAGAAAGGAGAGCGAGAGAGACTGTTTGGACTGTTTCTGCTCTTTCTTCAACATCTTGAGGTAATTGACCCAACCTCCTGCCTTGAGCACACATACTCCACATACACATTCACATACACACATACAGTATAATCATCACAGATGGGTTTGAAAATCCCCCTTTTTTCTCGCACAAACCCTCTCGTATGCTCTCTCTCCCTCCCACACACACACACACACACAGTCAGCTTATACACCCATGCAACCCACATGAATTCCCTATCTTACAAATGCTGCACATGAGCACTCATTCATTCTCCACACACACACACACCCATACACACACACATCGCTGAGAGAATATCCATGTCTCTGTGCTAAAACACTGCGATACAGCTGTGAATAGGAGATGAAAGCCAGAGCCGAGCCAGGAATAATAAAAGCAGAGTGATTTCAATGCACTGCAGGCTTCTATGGGCCATGGGATCTGACTCGAAAACAGAAGGGAAGCCTGCTCCTTTTTAACCATACAATTTTACCAAAGCTACTTTGATGTAGCAAAGACCTTGGAGTCAACAGCGCGGAGGCTCCCGGTTTCGCTCTAATTATAACATTCCCATCAGTATCAGCTGAATGCCCAGTGTACGTTTGTACACGTGTGGTCTAATTTTAACACTAGCCATCCTAATTCTCGCAGCGCCCCTTTACCAGCATGTCTGGCTCCACGCTTTTCCGCCTGCACTTCCCTGTTTGCTCCTCAAAGAGCGGCCTGCATTGACCTCCTATAAACTCAGTTCCACCCAGCGCCCCGTACTGGGAGTTGAAACTTATAGAGACAGGGCGTGACAGAGAGAAAGAACAAATCCAGAGATGGAAAGGCAAACTAGAAATGTAAGGAGGAAGAGACTGCTGTTGAAAAAAACATGTAGTATATTATCCAAAATCATGCACTTAAAGGACCATACCTGTTAATCCAGGGGTGGGAATCACCAGAGTCCCCATGATATGATATTATCACGATACTTAAGTCACAATACGATCTTATCCGTCGGATTCTTAAGAGGTTAATAGTTTATATAATATAAGATTGATACTCAACATCTGTGTATCGATACAATATTGCCGCGCAAAATATCACGATACGATACCTGTGATAAATTGGGTTTTAGCCCATTTCTAACAAATCACATACACTAAACACAGTGAACACTTTGAAAACTATGTTGCTGTATTTAAGAAATGTGAATGTTTTTTTTATAGCATTCCAGGCAAACAATGGTTTTATGGACTTCCCCAGCCTGTTTGTAGCTCTCAGCCCCAAGCCCATTCACTCCTACAGAAGAAAAATTTTGAAAACAGCTGGGCACTGAAGTTTTCAGCAAACGTTACTCAAACAGAAGTAAATAGTGCATTTGTCGGGGACTTTTTTCAGCTGCAGATTGGATGCACTGGGGCGCGTTAATAACAGCAGGACAGTATATGTGGGATTGACTCAAAATAAGCTACAGAGCCCATGTTCATTGTCATGAAGGAGCATGTTAAACAGCCGAGGAGTGTGGGTTATTTATGTATTTTTAATAGTTTTCTGAAAAACAAGGTCTACGGCACAAAGGATGAAGATACATCGGGCTTCGTCTTCACAATTATATGTTTGTTTCGATCTTTTCATGGGATTTGTTGACAATAAGAAAAATAAAGAATACGACCAGACTTTTCTTTTAAGTCTATTGGCAAACACTTTGTTGAGAACATCGAGTCGCTGTTATGGATTATTTCATTTCAAAAATTTCAAATCAATCTGGAGGTAAACTGCATTACTAAGCTACAATAATGTGATAGAAATGAATGCAGGCTTGATGTTCACTGTTCGGATTGCACAGCTTAAAGGGGAACTACGCCCATTTTCAAAATCCATACATGTTATTCCTATGGTCTAAGACAGTCCAAAAAAATATTAGTAAACATGAACAACTCTGTCCCAAATCCCAAAACTAGCGTGCTAAATCAAACTTGTGATGTCATAGGGTATAAAGTGTGGAGCTGCTTCATAGACAATGAATAGGTAGAGATGTTCTAGATGACACTGAGAGTACCCCCCTGAGTATATGGGAACATTTTCTGTTTCACAACTGACAACACTACTATAGAATAAAGCTCATTTGGGTATAAAAAAGAAAACAGACATTCTGTGGGTCCAAAAAATCTGTCTCCCATTCATTGTTTATAGAGTGTCTCCAGACTTTATACCCTATGACATCACAAGTTTGAGTTTCAGCACTCTAGTTTTTGGATTTGGGAGAGAGTTGTTCATGATTACCAATATTTTTTTGGGCTCTCTGAGACCATTTCAATGACACGTATGAGTAACATGTTTGAATTTTTAAAATGGGCATAGTTCCCCTTTTAAGTAAGTTTCACAGTCTGCTGTTATTCATATCAAAGGGAAAGGAATAGACACCAATAGCTGCCTGGATTGGTAGAAAAATATTAAGAAAAAAAGCTAGCGGACCCTGAATTGGGATTGTGTCAAACTACTATTTCCAAGGTCAATAACAATCTTTCATGGTTATGATGCAGATCATTACTGTGGTTGCGTTTTTTCCTGTTACACATCAACAACACATCACCCTCTTACGAAGTTTTAGTTGTTTTCACTTGCATTGTGGTTGGGGAATTGTGCTTCATTCGAAGCAGCTGTAAAACTATCCAGAAAACATGCAAACAGTGTAATGCTGAGTAACTGTGGTGTGGTGAAGAGGTAAAAATGAGCTGGAATGGACAGATGGGGTCTGCTTGGAGCTCAGTAGGACACAAAGAAGGACTAGTTGGGGGTCATGACCTTTTAGAGGATTGCACCAAGTTTGTCGGAGCTTCTGTTTAACATACCAAGTAAAAGGAATAAGAAAAAAGCCAATGTCTCTGAAACAGCTGTACACTTTTTAAGAGCAGAAAAGAAACACAATGGCCAGGGAAAGTAAAGCAGAGGGATGTAATAAAACAGAAAGAGAGGGAAACAAGGGAGTGGAGCAGAGTTGAGGAGGGAGTGGCTGCTGGAAGTGGGTCACAGCGGCACTGACGTGATCCAAAGTGACGCGCAGAGAGGGGGACGGGCTCGCGCCACTGTCTGCCAGTGCGTCACCTTTTGTCCTGCGCGCACACACACACACACACGCACGCACACACATGCTCTCACATAAAGATACATCTGCTCAATTCATTGGGTAAACAACACTTGTGCAGAGGTATAAATAGCTTAGTTGTGCTTTGTAAGGACAAGGTTCCCCTGTCTCTTTGCCTCTCTCTTCATCTCTCCGCATTGTTTTACTGCTTAGTTGGACACTTTTACTTTCCGACTTTGCAGCAGCGCCTTGTATTCACTTTATCAGCTCTTTACGAGATCACATTCACGTTATGCATAAGGACTAACGGCCTCTTCCCGGGTGCTTGTTGT
Organism: Sebastiscus albofasciatus; assembly: GCA_916701655.1. Lineage (NCBI taxonomy): Eukaryota > Metazoa > Chordata > Actinopteri > Perciformes > Sebastidae > Sebastiscus > Sebastiscus albofasciatus. Next base: position 148,124 of record CAKAOI010046539.1, on the reverse strand, counting down.
GTACAAAAAGAGTAGATGCAGAGCTGGGTAATTATTTTGGCTGGGCTATGCAATCCCTGTATGATCTGTAGATTTTTTCCTCCAGCCTCGTGGAGGAGCAGCGTATGTGAAGCTAGAGGGATGGAGGGGATAAAAGGATGGAGGAGTGGCAGGGGGAGCCAGGGAGCAGTTTAATTGACTGACCCCTCTCCCACCAGGATGACTCTCTGGAGTCGGGTGTTAAAGAGAGGGTGACGGCTGGATTCTCCCCGCAGACCCCTGCGGCTCCGTGCATGCGTGCAGCATGTGTGTGTGTGTATGTGAATTTTCCCACGGCAGATCTGCACATATTTAAGCAGGACCTCTTAATCATGTCATGTGTGATGCTGAAGTGATGCGCTCTGTGAGATTTAGCGTAACCCCCTATAACACATCAAAGGCTTATAGATGGGGAGAGGAAGGGAGAGATGGTTGCTGTGGTATGTGAAGACTATGCTCATGACAGTGGAATTCCTCACTTTAGGCGCTCTAGTCAAATCGCCTGAGCTATGTAATCAATATTTATCTTTGATTTCTTATCTTAGTTTTTGTTTAATTCGCTCTAAGGAGATAAAATATAAGCCTGACAGACTCGGATGACTTTTTAGTTTATTGGATTACCGATGGCGAGATCTCAATCTCTGTAAATAATCTAAACATGCACGCCACTGAGAAACAAAGCAATGAAGATTCATTGTCCGTCCTCCCCCACCCCTCTCTCTCTCTCGCTGAGGCTTCTCTCTTTGTTGTTTGCTGGTGGTGACTGGAGGCTGAGGAACCTTCATCCTAATCGGCTTGAGATCTGGCCGCAGGTCAGGCCAGCAGATGAATCCAGATTAGAGGGGTCACAAGGCAGGAAGAGAGGATTACCAGCTCTGGCCACTGCAGCCTCGTCCTCTAGCTGTCCAACCGTTGGCTAACCAGCCAACTGACAGCACAGTCTGCACCGGCCCTCCTGTAAAGACATAAATAGGCCTGCAGGCCCTGCTGGGGCTACTATCATTCACCTACTATCAGGTCTTGGGAAAAGGATCAGTTTTATACATGTGAAAAGATGTCGGATTGGTAGCAAATTGGAAATAGAATTTTTTCAAATTGCAGAAGTGTGGTATTTATTGATGTATTTTATGTCAAAGAACTAAACGGTAAAATCTCTTCAGCTTGTGTTAACCACAGCCCTCATTTCAGGCATCTAACTAAAAACCCATTCAAAAAACCCATTGACTTTCAGACGAGGGAACCGGAAGTGCTAAAATGCTAACTCATTTACGGGTTTTAGGACTCATTCCTGTAGCACTCTATTGGGCTTTTCTATTAGCACTGTTTGCAACGCCAAGTCAAACATTGCCACGCTGATTTGCGTTTCCATTACCAGCTTTAGCGCACCAAGTCATGCCGCGCCATGCCCGAGATGGACCATCTCCGGAGTCGGGCCGCAGTGCGCCCCACCCACCTCCAAGCGGGTTAGGGTGACGCTTTAGCTTTTAGCTGCATAGAGTCGCGGGTTAAGTTGCTGCTGATGAAAACCCAACATTTCCTGATTTTGCTGCTTCACAATTAAAGCCTTTAAATAACAAAATAAAGGGGGTCTTGAATGGTGAAGAATTAAAAGCAAATGAAATGTTTATCTCAGAATTAGCGATGCTTTGTCAGCGGCTATTATTCAATAAAAACAAGTCTACTAATACTGCAGAGAGGGAGAGAACAAGCAGCAAAAATAACGGGGGACTTTTATTGTGAAGAATAAAAGAAATTTTGTGTTTCATTGTATCCATCGTTTTACAGCCGCTCTTTTGACCACTACACACACCCTCAATCGGGTAGCTCTGTTGTAATGCAGATGCAAATCCGTGCTGAGTCAAACAGAGTCGAGCTAAATCAGCACATGTGTATGTAAAAGCCCTATCAATTGAAAAGAGACCTCTTTAGTGACACTGCTTTCACATTAGCACACGCCATGTTTTGTAGCATGTGTACATGTACGCAACTAGTTATGAGGAGATATCAGTTAAAAGCAACTGGTCAGTAATCAGATTTCTCATCATCCTCTACTATATTATTGAGCTTAAAGCTGGCACGTTTTAATTGTATTAATGATACGCAGCATTTGGAGTGATGCTGAAGTGAGAGGACAGGCTTAGTGCTGAGAGAGAACACAGTGTACGTGTCTGAATATCACAAAAATCTGCTGTTCAGCTGTGGAAGAAACACATTTTTTGTCATCTATAGCATACTCAAGGTCTTTAATACCCCCTTTAGAAAGCCAGTTTAGCATTTATCAGGCAGATATCTAGCTACAGTTGGTTCCCCTAATCTATTACCCTGATTGTGAAAACTTCGGGGTCCTGCAGAAAGCTATGTGTGACACAAATGTATAGCTATCATCTCTGACTGTGTGTCATTGCAAATCAACAGAATCCAGGCTGCCTCTGAGTGAGTTTTTAATATTGTGTGTCTGCAGAATAACGCCCCCTGGTTGCAAAGTGGGGACCAGCTAGTTTACATGAATAACACAGGCTGGTTGGATTTGTTAGGGTGAGTTATAAACAAACTAAGGTCAGAGTTACCTCACTGATGCAACAAGCTGTGATTTAGTGTGTGTGTGTGTGTGCGGTACCCTACAGCGGTGGCTTCTCATCTGCATCTTAACTCAACCCAGCATATTCATCAGCAACCTCCCCACCGGCTTTGTTATACCTCTCCACTCTCTATCTCTCTGTACTTCCACTTAGAAAACAAAACAAAATAAAGCTGTGTGCGCAGTGGTGTGCTCCCGACTAGTTGCCGGAGTGCGGTTCCTGTGCGTGCCTCGGCTTTGATCCCACTGTAAATTAAACATGCCTTTTTAGATAACAGGCTCCGTGCCACCTACTGAGTCAAACTGCACCTCCGCGCTTCACACAGCTCCTGTCCCCGGTTTGAACCCAGCGGAGTTGATTCATGTTTAACGCAGAAATAACAGCCGAGGGAATCTCTGCGAACGCAATTAGGCCACGGTTGCATTGTTTGTCAGGTGTGTACAGTATAGAGACAGTTTTGCAACAAATCTCAAATATGGCATTGATGTGTGTTTTGGTGATGAATGAGTGGCGCAGGAGAATGTTGGGCCCAACTGGGAAATGGCCCCGGAGGTCAAAAGTTAGGTCAAGCAGTGCTAATCTGGGTGGGAACGCTCAGTGCTTGACCCTTGACATCAAGTTACGACTAGTTTTTATAGCACATGAAGGCTTTGTACAAGGTACTACACATGGTGGATGGATTTGCAGAATAATACTAGTAGTAGTAGTTAACAGTTTTTCCGGAAAGCTAACAGGCTTACATTTAGGGGATTTGTGAGAATGTGCAGCTTTTCTCTGTTTTGTATGATTGTAAATTGAACATCTTTGGGTTTTTGACTGTTGGTTGGTCAAAACATGCAACATGACGATGTAACACAAGTTCTGGGAAATAGTGATTTATCCCTATTTTCTGATGTTTTTAGGCTAAACTAATGGATTAGTTGTAAAGATAATAGATGGATTGATTGATAATGAATGCAACTGTTAGTTGCAGCCCAACTAAAGTTATTTGTCTGATACTTGTTACCTTTATTTAGCATTGGTGTAATACTAAGGCTGTCAAAGTTAACGTGTTAACGCAAATTTGCGATTATTAGGTTGTAGCGGACTCAGTTTTTAAGCTAGAGTGGAGATACCGGTATCATATGAAACTATAAAAACCTAAGGAATCCATTGGTACCAACCATGTCATACATAAATAACGCTCCAAACTTGCACTAAATTTTGGCAAGGAAAAACTGTCATGGCCATTTTCAAAGGGGTCCCTTGACCTCTGACCTCAAGGTATGTGAATGAAAATGGGTTCTATGGGTACCCACGAGTCTCCCCTTTACAGACATGCCCAATTTATGATAATCACATGCAGTTTGGGGCAAGTCATAGTCAAGTCAAACTGCCTGTTGGGCTGCAGTTTGCCATGTTATGATTTTAAAAAAATGTTTTGCAGTACCTCTGAGGGTTTCTGGACAATATTTGTCATTGTTTTGTGTTGTTAATTGATTTCCAATAATAAATATATACATACATTTGCATAAAACATCATATTTGCCCACTCCCATGTTGATAAGGTACATTTTGAACAGATAAAAATGTGTGATTAATTTGCCGTTTATCACGATTAACTATTGACAACCATGCGATTAATCACGATTAAATATTTTAATCGATTGACAGCTTATAACTTTCCCATCTACCTCAGCTGTACATTGTGTTTTCTGCTAATGATGACAACAGGTAAATCACTAATGAAACTTAGTTGCATCACTACTCAAATCATTATCAGGGCCTCTCATGTACCTGCTGATACCTAGACTAGACGTGTAAACGCTCAGTCGAGTATGCTAATTCAGAACAAGCAGCAAAATCAGACCTCTGCGTATTGTTTTTGGCTTGCAAACTAATTATTTTCATTCAAGGGAGTTTCAAATGAAAAGATCACTCTTCAATAACGAGACAAGATATTGCACATATTTCAGTTTTAGACTTTAACCCTGTGATGTGAACACCCAGCATTTGGAGAATGAGTTTCTGTGTCTCTCAAAAATAAGTGCGCAGCAGCCTTCTGAGCTCTATGTGGTCCTTTTGCTCCACTGGTCGTGTCTGCCTGTTTTCCTTTTGAGGTCTTTGAAATGCTAATCACCTCTCCTCCCCTCTTTTCTTCTCCGTCTGTGCTCTAGATTCCTCCTCCAACTACATCAGGCAGCTGGAGACTAAAGTGCGGATCCTGGAGGACGATAACAATAAGCTCCTCACACAGGTGAGATACACACATACAGATGCTGTATACGTGTAAAATGCTTCTGCTGCAGCCCAGTCCAGTACTATTTGAACTTATACCCTCACTAAACACCTCTTGTGCAACTTCACCCACAAAACATGTGCCAGACAGCTGCGATGAGATCCAGTGGTTTGCTTGATGCCTCTTGTGAAGCCACCCCCTCACAACAGCCTGCCCGTTAGTTGGAGAATATGTTTATCCATGTTTAATTCATGGGGAGTCAGTAAGCTTCACTCGCGAGCAGTGATGTTAGCCCCCGAGGCGAACTGTGGGAGCGGAGGAGAGATGAGAGGAGGAAAAAGGAGGGGATAGAGGCATTAAGTGACAGTGACAGAGTAAAGAATTTCTCCCAAAGTTGACCTTGCTCTGACTTCTCCCAAATTCGGAGGATGGAGGGCTGAGCGGGTGGAGGTGGGAGTGTGAGGAGGAGGAGGGTGGTGGATGTTTGGCCTGGTTCACAAGGGGTTCACATGTCAGTCAGCAGAAGTGTGTGTTACACAACCACAGACATTGGTGAAATTTTATAACCGAAACATATTAATCGGTCACGTTTAGGGGATCAAATTGTGGAACACGGCTCATTAATTATCGGTAAAAAACTTAACAGCACGAGATACATCCATGCATCTCTTTCATATATCGTTTTTCTGTTTCATGATGTGATTCGGTTCATTTGAATGCAAGTCAGGCTGCAGACAGTCGAGTTGGAATTTCACAGTTTAAATCAAAGTCTTTATTCTTAAAAAAAAAAAGAAAAAAAAAAGTGATTTCTCTTTCCCCAATTATCTCCCAGCAGATTCATATGTAGGCAGAGAGTGTAGGCTGGAATCACTGATACGAAACCTAAATGATCCTCATAATTAGCCCTTAAGTGCTACAATTAGGTGCTACTCATTGTCTCACAGCAGTCAAGACGTATATAATTTGACCCCGCTTCGTAAAGTCGACTAATAGTCCTTGTTCACATTTGAAGTGATGATGTGTGGGGTTTTTTTTCTTTTTCTTTTCTTTTGGATTTGAGGTTGGGATGAGTATGTTTTTGTAATAATAGGACTTAATATAGAATCTAATAGAATTACACTTTAATCGAATAGAATTGTGACTAGTAGAGCATGAAAATGAACTGCCATTGCCTTTAATCAGAATAAGCTATAAAAGTTTTTTTCTTTCTTACTGTATCTTCTTCTTATGTGGAGCCCAGGAAGAATATAGATGCTGTTAATAATGGCTCCTGATATACAGTCATTCAATAATGAACATATACGCTATTATGTTTTTCTCTCCCTATAGGCTTATAACCGGTATAGTTTATCACAGATACAGACGAAAAAGGTAACTTTCTGAAAACGTCACTGTTTGTTGGCTCCTCTGCTGGTTGAGCCCTCTTCTGCCCTTTCCACTCTTTTATCCGTTTGGTGGAGGTGATGGTGGGACTTTTCACAGCTTTGAGCTTGTTGCTTTATGCAGAGGGTGGACACAATAAAAGCAACACCTGTACAATATAATGCACTCAGCTGCAGAAACATTGATATAATGTTGAGATTATGTTGACACATTCACACAGGTGCTGAATCAACTCTATGGTAACGTTTATAGGAATAGTTCAACATTTTAGGTGATGCGTTTATTCGCTTTCTTGCCGAGAGTTAGATGAAAAGATTGATACCACTCTCATGTCTGTACGCTGAGTATGTAGCTACAGCTGGTTAGCTTAGCTTAGCATAAAGACTGGAAACCGTGGGAAACAGTTAGCCTGGCTCTGTCAAAAGGCAACAAAAGTATCTCTAAAGCTCACCAATTAACACTTGATATCTTGTTTGTTTCATTTGTACAAGAACCAAAGTGTAAAAACAGCAGATTCCAGTCTTTATGCTAAGCTAGTAAGCTAAGCGGCTGCTAGCTTCATATTTATCGTACAGACATGTGTGGTATCGATCTTCTCGTCTAACTCATGTCAAGTGAATGAGTGTATTTTCCAAAATGTCAAATATATGTTGAAAGCCATAAAGGCGTACTTGGCGTTGTACGTGATATTTTGTCCGTCAAAATACAGTCCAATACAACAAAGTGCGGCCTTAAACGTTACGGTAGAACTGAATCACCCTTGTGACACAGTGTCAGTGTTATATAAGCCCAAATGAATTGGATTGCATTACGTTGTAGAGGTGTTGCTTCTGTGTCCAGCCTCTGCTATGCACTGCTAGCATGCTATGCTAACAAACGAGCACAGGTGGCCCTGCTTGTATGTGGTCTATCTTGGCGAGAAAGCCGTTTCCTGTCCTTGGGAGCTGTGTGTCACACAGCGCAGTCTGTGTTTGGGACAAGGTACCCTCAGGTGAATGAATGCTACATTGTGCTTCAGTGCACTAATGACACACGCTTGTCCTGGCTTGTCGGGAACGTCTGGTGGGCTGAATAATTTAGGATACGGGGGGCAACACAGGTAGATCCAGGTATCCATAATGCATGGCTGAAACTGAGTGCAACTGAAGAATGAAGGAATATCTGGAGTTACAAAAATACTACCTTGATGGTTGTGTTTTTAATAAAACTTTGCTTTCTATTGAATTGTAAAGATTGGTAATGAGCTCCAGTAAATAATGGAAACAATGAGAGCATTTCTGGAGAAATTGGCTCCTACTCACTAATGTGTTTGAATACAAGCAGGTGGAATTGTTACAATGGATTAGTTGCCTCAATGGACATATTGCCTAACTTCCTGTGTTATGAAACAGTCCCAGTGGAACTTGTGCTGAGCCTGAAGGAAACAATAGCCCCTTATCGCTGGAATGTTGACCCTCCAAACCAGCTTGGCCGAACTGTACTAAAGAGAGAAGGGAGGGAGTTAACAACAAGGTCCCACGGTGAAAATGAACCAGGGCCTGCACGGCACAGGTGTAAAACACAGTGAGGAAAAAAACAGGTGTGCGCACACGTGCACGCCCACGCTCGTACTCGAAACATGCTCCGGCGCATTGCAAGTACATGATTTGCTCTTTTCTCCTCCTCTGATCTCCCATGTCTTTCAACCGTTACTTATCTCTGTTAGCTCACTGAAGGGTGAGGCACTCTGTGGCTTTCCGTACATGCTCACTTCCACTTTATCATTAACATGTAAGTGCCCGGTGTGACTCTGAGAACTGAATGATTCATATGGCAGATTGAGATGACGCTCCATCCGTTAACTGCGGGCTAATTGAGCTCATTTTGTGAGAGCAGACTGCAGTCGGGTCCAGTGGATTTGAGTGATGAAAGAGGCGAAAAGGAGATGGATTTGAACATGGTTTAATTACTCAACGCTACGACGTCAAGCTTTCCCTTCTCGCGGGTTGGATAATACAGTTTACAATCTTGCAATTTTTTGTAATTTTTTGAAAGAATAGGTCCTTTATTTCAAACAGAGGTAGACAAAAGCAGGTTTCTCATTTCTGGTCGTGTCTAGAAGGTAACCAGCACATTGCAAAAACGTGCAAAAACTCTTGCAAGACTCGCTGCCTGACAACCTATCCTAACCTTAACCATTGTAGGTCAATGCCTAACCTTAACCATTGGAGGTCAATGCCTAACCTTAACCGTTGGAGGTCAATGCCTAACCTTAACCGTTGGAGGTCAATGCCTAACCTTAACCATTGGAGGTCAATGCCTAACCTTAACCATTTGAGGCCAATGCCTAACCTTAACCATTTGAGGTCAATGCCTAAACTTAACCATCTCGTAATTTGCGTGTTACCTTGTAGCCACAATGCTCTTGACAACTATCATCTCTAGATGCTCTCTACATGCATCATATTGTGGTAAACCACTGAAGCTAAACCTGCAGTCCCAGGCAAACAGTTAGAATTCTTACCACACCAATTTTAGGACCCATGTAAATAAAGAAACAGCATTGTTGTTGTATTGCAGCGTAGAGCTAGCTAGTTCTAGTATTTTAAGTAAGATGAGGAAAAATTTAAGGTCAGACTCTACCCAGTGTCTAGCACAGGCTACTCAGATTAATCCGATTGTGTTCTATATTAGGGATGGGGATCACCAGAGGCCCCACGATACAATATTAATGCGATTTTAAACATTTTACGATATGCTGGGTATTACAATAAGATATATTGCGATTTATTACCTCTTTTCAACTGCAAATTTTGCAGTTTGTCACCATCTGTTTTATTTAATTAGATACAGTGTTCACTCTGTTCATCTCAGAGGTTTCATTCACATATCTTGAGGTCAGAGGTCAAGGGACCCCTTTGAAAATAGCCATGCCAGTTTTTCCTCACCAAAATTCTGTGTAAATTTGGAGCCATATTTAGTGTTCTTCCCGACAAGCTAACATGACATGATTGGTTGGTGCTAATTCCTTCGGTTTTCTAATTTCATATGATAGTAGCTTCACTCTAGTTTTAAGACTGAGCCCACTACAACCTCTGAAAGACAGAATATAGCGTCCGGGCCTGCCAGTGGCCGTCGGAAGAGTTTGATATGTTTATAAAATAAAAGGTCGATATTTGACGTTCGTGTATCGATACAATATTGCCACACAAAATATCGCAATACTATGCCGTATCGATTTTTTTCCCCACCCCTATTTTATATTCCACTAAATCATGGTGCTCAAGGAGCACGCTGCCATCCTCCCTACCCTTTTGTCAAGGCGGCATCACCCCTGCCCCTCATAACTCAAACAGGAAACGATGCGTGGCGTCCACAGCTTCTTCCTGTCAGCGCCAAGAACATTGTGATGGATGGATAGACGGAGGGGCTAGCCAAGAGGACTGCAGAGGGCCAACTGTCCCCGGCTGTCAGCGCAAACAAATGGCTTTGTTGGTCTCAGCGGTCAAGGTCAACTCAGGAAGGGGACGTAAAGTTGGAGACGTGTTGGTGTGTCTGTAAATCTAATGCTTAGCATTACTGGAATATTCTTCAGATGCTGCGTAGACCCTGTCAGACGACTACTTCTGATCTTACTCAGTCTTCTTATTCAATTGACAGATGTTTTCATTTATGGATTGTGTGTTTATATGTCACTCCTCCAGATGTGACATTTAGGGGCATAGCTTTCTGGTAGACACAAAGCCTGCAGAAATGACAAAGAGATGTTAGCAAAGGTACAGAATTGAGGGCATGAATATGGAAACCCAAAGGATAGATCAAGAAGTGCCAAGGGAAGGATTGTGAAAGGTTAGAGGAACACTAGCAGGATACTAAGCTAGAAGAGGAGAGAAGAGAGGAGAGGGGATATCAAAGGACAGAGGAGACAAGGGGAATGCTGATTGTAGCTTTGTGTGTGTGCAAACTGTGTATGTGACTGAGAGATTATACAGACAATACAGCACAATGTCCACGCATTCATAGACGCACACCCACTGCTCATTTGGGCTATTTATTGCACAAGCACTCCCAGGCATCACGTGTGTTTACATGCCGCGCCTGGCGCAGAGGGAACACTAGTGCGTGACATGAGAAATGTCATAAGGAACAGCGGTGTTGCCGTGTTCCTGCCTACAGAGAGGAGCCGGGCTGGTTACTGCCTCCAGGAACCAGTGGTCTTTTGGCTGCTAATGAGGACAAATCTTAGGTACTGCGTGCCTGTGTAATGGCCCTCGATGACGGCACAACGTGAGCGCACTGAAGTGCCATTTATGTACCAAAGCCTCAACAAATAAAGATCAGCTTTGCAAACGAAGTGCTCAGAGGAACGGCGTCAGAGTGACGATGAGAGAGCGCAGGTGCCAGTGTAGGAGGGGGGAAGAACCTCGGGGTCCTTAATGAACCATTGCTGAGGATCTTAACGTACACAATAGAGCCTGACCAATATATTAACATACATATTATCTGATGTTGTTACACGGCTTTGTTGATTACTCGATTCTGATTGGTCAGTCACAGCATTCTACGGTCTGTTATTTCTTTATAGCAGACCGTTGCTATGTATAACAGGTCGTTGCTATGGGCGCAGTTCTGATATCGGACTCAGGTGGACCATTTTTGTGTCAAATTATTGATTTTTTTTTTAAGTAGCCGTGTAATAAGCGGGGAGCTAATGGGTCATTGTTGTAAAATAAATCCCTTTAGCATTTTAGCAGGATTTTCTTTAGCACATGCAAAGTGACTAAAACATGGCACATCTATGTTCTCTTTAAAGGCCTACGTGTGCAAAACAGTTGACCAAGAATAATAACAGACCTGCAGCACTTACAAGCGTGTCATCGTTACGCATATTTTAAAGAATAAATGCCAAACCATGCAGCTATGCATGATCTGTCAGAACCAGATGCTTTAAGTAAGTACAGGGCGTCCACTTTAATGATCACTTTGAGCCCACTAATCGGCACTGTTTGTGTTGACAGACAGCTGGCTAGTTAGCGTTGGCTACCTGGGAGGGACAGACTGAATAAAGTACAATCCACACACTTTTCAGTCCACAGGTTGACATCTCTCAGCCGGAGAATCTCATCAACAAAGACAAACCATGAGCTTGGATCAGTGTGATGTCTTTCTTTTGTCATTTACTTACTTTTTTAACAAATGAACAACCTATTTGTGCGTGTTGTAATGACGCAATTTCTGCAAAGTATAGATTTTTCAAGTCATGCAGCCCTAACTGATCCACTTATAACAAGTAACCAGTGCCTGTTTACTGAGGAAAAAGTGCAAATGCAAAGTTTGGGAGTGTTTTTGTACATATTTATAACTGTAGTTTGGACTAATATTAGCTTTGCCGACAATACCAATATCTGCAGACATGTTGGTCAGTGAGTAACAAGACAGAAAGTAGTTTAAAAATAGTGTCTCCATGACACAGTGTTTGTCTACCAGCGAGCACTGACGAGGTTACTTCTTGACAGTGAGATGTCCTGTTCAATACATATCTTGATCAGAATTATTAAATAACCATATTTAAGGGATCCTTATTGATAGTGTTTGTTTGGGTTATGCATTGAAGAAATTGATCATGGCGGGTTTATTGTTTTTGGATTGATTAAACTCTCAAATATTTATCCTAATATTGACTTTAAAAAATCCATTATAAGTCGGGCTCTACTCAAATGTTTATGTATTACAGTAAAAAAAAAGGATATTGGCCAATATTTATTGTTATTAGATTTTTGCAATTATTTAGTATTTACATTATCTGCCTCAAAAATCCAGTATCGGTTGGGCTCTAACACAAATTAGGTTATTTTACAGCTGTACATTTTGACGTAGTCGTGATACACAGTAATGTCTCTGTGGGATGTAACTGTGTTAACAGTAATGGATGAAAATTCATTGATTTTGTGTCATAGTAATGATGAAAAAATACAAACATTTAAAAAAAGAAAATTCAAATGATTACTGAGCCTCAAAAGCAGAAGAGCTTCAAAATCATATGACAGGAAAGATCATGTGTATTATCTTATTTTGGATTAATAAATGGCATGTAGTAAAGCAACACCCAACATATTTTCAATTGATATGACACTGAAGTCTTATATCTGTTTTTTTTGTCGTGTGTTTGTTTGTTTATTGCTCAGCAGTGTAACCCAGGTGACCTTCGTGCCCTGAGGAAGGGAATGACCCTCTACCACTCAGAGTCCCAGCTGTCCTCGCTGCCCCAACGTCAGGACGCCATGCACATGGTCAGTACCCAGAAGGCTAGCACACACACACACACACACACACACACACACACACTCTTACACACACACACACGGACCCACACAAGAAGGGTACACACATGCAAACACTCACATTGACACAAATAGAGGGGTACCCACTCATACCTAACCACCTAAACAGTCACAGTCAAAGATCAACACTGTGACTTTGCTTGTACAAACGTGGTTCCGTATAGAGATGGGGGTTTAATTGCGTGCACACTTAATTGTAGGGAAAGACTGCACCGGTGCCTCCACAGTGGAATCAAGTCTTGTCAGCTCTAATTCACTTTACTTCTAACTTTCCAATTATACCTCCACATGCAACCTCACTAACTCTTCCACATGACGGGAAGTGAAACGCACAGACACGCAGGAAGAAAAAAGCGAGTGAAAGGAGGTAGGGCATGAGTGGGATGAAACAGAGGAGAGGAAGAGGAGAACCTAAGACAGCGAGACAAGAATGGAAAATAAAGAGGAGTCAGCCATCCCTTCTCTTCCTCCCATATCCTGTCCCTTCAGCTCCCTTCCTCCTCCCTGGGGCCTGTTTGAACTGAATCCCTCTATGAAAGTAATAATCCTCTACAATCCACCACCACCCCCTGACCCAGCCAGTGTCTGGGGAGGAGAGGCTGGGTAATTGTTTTCTGACTGCTTAAGGAAGGTCAGAGCTGGGCTACACCACTAACCAGAGGACTAAATCTTCCCTGTGTAAAAATCAATATTGTGTTTTAATCACAGGCCCAGTGTGAGGTCGCCGGCTGAGTGCGTTCAGAGCCGGCTCGCACCTTTTTAAGCTCGCAGGTCAAACCCGCCTCCTCACGGAAGGTTCGTGCCGCTCAATAATGTCCATAAAACCTTGACCCCAACGCGAGGTCTCTCCCCGCAGGAGGATGGATTTAAACTGCAAATTATCTTGATGGTTGTCTCCCCGCATTTAATTTCACAGTTCATGTTCGCAGCAAACAAGGCTGTGATGTCGACTCGAGGTGTGAATTTTGGCTCCTCGCTGACACGACGTCATGAAGTCATATTTACACTTGACGAGTAAGGTTAAAGGAATAGTTCAACACTTTTAGATGAGAAGATTGATACTACACACACATGTTTGTACAGTATATGTGAAGTTACAGCCAGCAGCCGGTTGGCTTAGCTTAGCAGAAAGACCAGTGGGCAACTTTGGTTTGGGGTCTGAAAAGTGAAGCAAAAGTGGAAGTGCCTTAAACTTGCATTCTGTCTAATAGGGTTAGGGTTAGGCAGGGGGCGACTCCTCTGGTTGCAAAAAGAAGTCTGATTGTGTAGAAGCCTATGAGAAAATGAGCCTACTTCTCACTGAACATTGTAAACATGAGTTTATGGTCTCTCCAACACAGCATGATGTTCATTTTGTAAATTATGGTCCCATTTAGAGTCAAATAGACCATAAAGCAGGGAATGTTTCAGGGCTTGGCTACCTTGTGATTGACAGGTCGCTACCACAGCGTTGTCCGGTCTGGGAGTTGTCCGTGTTTTCGTCTTAGAACTTTAACCCTTTCACGGCCAAAAACCAAGATGGTGACGGCCAAAAACCAAGATGTCGAAGGCCAAAAACCAAGATGTCGAAGGCCAAAAACCAAGATGTCGACGGCCAAAAACCAAGATAGCGACGGCCAAAAACCAATTTGGTGATGGCCAAAAATCAAGATGGCGACTGGCAAAATTCCAGACTCGAGGCTTCAAAACGGCATCCACAAACCAATGGGTGACGTCACGTTGACTACGTCCACGTCTTATATACAGTCTATGATAATGACTGGAAACGGGGAAACAGCTAGCTTGGCTTTGTCCAAAGGTAACAAAATCCATCTACTCGCACCGTCGAATCTAAACTAATTAACATGTTATATCTTTTTTGTTTAATCCGTACAAAAACCAAATTGTGAAAACGACAGATAGAGGTTTTAGGGTTTCTACGTGTGGGATTTCTTAGCGTCAGGCTACCAGCACAGACTTCAGCAAGCTCACAATAGGATACTGGCATATCGGTTGCATGCAGCACAGAATAACTTATTCTCACGATTAAAGTCCTCTTCTCATGATGGCTTTGTTGTCGTGACAACTACACGAAGACGCACTCCGTGATCGATTGCCTGCTCTCTAATGTGGCCCGAGTTCATCCACGTGTGAGAGGAAGCCCTCGTTGGAAGATGGAGAGAGAGAGAGAGAGTGAAAGAGAAGATGAGAGATGTGGAGACTATAACAGCCGAACTTCAGTGAACTGGCCTCTCCGTTGTGTGTACCCATCCTAATCTATCAGCTCATCCTTTAGATTTAGCCCTTTGTCTCGTTCAGGCCCGGTTTCAGGTCAGTGAGTGTGCGTGAGATTGTCAGATAGAAAACGAGCAAGAGAGAAGAAAAGCAGCGGCCAGCCTGCGCGATCCTCACAAACACTCAACAGTCGGCTCTGATACTGTATGCTCCAACTACAAACCATTGATTCTGACAGCGTTTGTTCCCCCCCTTCATCCTGCAAGGCCTAAATCAGGCCTGTTTATGCAGGCGAGCCGTCCCCGACTGTACATCCATATGAACAGTAAACATTGCCCGGAGCTGGCTGTGTCTCTGCGCTGTCCAAATCTGTTTCTTTACTGCGTGGCTCCAGCACAAAATAAACAAAACAAAAAAAAACCTGGCTCAGATGCTGGCAGGAAGTGTTTACACATACACATTTCAAATAATAGCTTTAACCCACAGTAGAGAGCATCAAAAGAAGGCGACAGTGATTTACATATTTTTCCTTGTAGTTGACTTCAAAGTCCACGGCAGAAGAGCTGTATGGAAAGTGAGGCTATTTGTTGCAGTGACCTTTTAAACAAGAAGAAACACACTTCACACAGTGAGAAATATGTTTGTTTTTAACATTTTCTCACCC
Source organism: Sebastiscus albofasciatus (assembly GCA_916701655.1). Lineage (NCBI taxonomy): Eukaryota > Metazoa > Chordata > Actinopteri > Perciformes > Sebastidae > Sebastiscus > Sebastiscus albofasciatus. The sequence goes on along the minus strand of CAKAOI010046539.1, from coordinate 132,728 downwards.
ATGTGGATCTTGGGGATGCATTTAGCAATGTGAGTGTGTCATACAGTAAATATATGACACCCTGCACATCACTCCTATGTATATATTTATTATTGTAAATCAATTAAAACACAGAACAAAGACAAATATTGTCCAGAAACCCTCACAGGTACTGCATTTATCATACAAAGTATGCTCAAATCATAACATGACAAACTGCAGCCCAACAGGCAACAACAGCTGTCAGTGTGTCAGTGTGCTGACTTGACTATGACTTGCCCCCAAACTGCATGTGATTATCAATAAGTGGGCATGTCCGTAAAGGGGAGACTCGTGGGTACCCATAGAACCCATTTACATTCACATATCTTGAGGTCAAAGGTCTTGACAGTTTTTCCTCTCCAAAATTTAGCGTAAGTTTGGAGCGTTATTTAACCTCCTTTGCGACAACCTAGGTTGCCATGGTTGGTACCAATTGATTCCTTAGTTTTTCTAGTTTCATATAATGCCACTCTGGCTTTAATGCGTTAAAGAAATTAGTGGCATGGAATGGCTCGTGTGCCACAGGCCCGTCCACACCTGGTTCTTGGCTTCATTATTTTTTTAATTGCTGTATTTAATGCATTATTATTATTATTATTATTAATAACTTTGACAGTCCTAGTTATTAATGAATAATTATGCTTTTGCAAGCAGGGCTGGGAATCAAACCTCAATACTCATTATTCACTTTGCATTTAAAATCTGAATCTGCAAAGTAATTATTAGCTTACAGTCGTCATATACATGAGTGGACTAACAAATGAAATATATCCCTCTGAAATGTACAGCAGTGAAGAAGAAGAACAAAGTAGCATAAAACTGAAATACTCACATACTAATAATAAAATCGTTCTTAAGTACGGCATTTGAGCAAATGCACTTTGTTACATGCCACCACTTGTAGCACAGACCGTCAAAGACTGTCAAGGCCCAAATAACTGGCAATGAATGTCTGCTCAAATCTGTAGTCTTTTTTACCGATTCATTGATCATAGAATGTATATGTATGTATATCGTTTAGGCAAATGACACTTCACATTGTAGAACTTCAACTTCTTTTGTTAGGTGAAGTAAAGGTTTTGTCAAAAAATATAGTTACAGTTTATATTTATTCGAAACTTCAGCTCTCATATCAGCATTAATATACATAACAAAATGATAACTAAGTTGCATGTAGGGAGTGTTTTGAAAACTCCTGTTGGAGCATTCAAAGGACACTCCGAGACTTCAGGGCGTGCAGTGGAACAGCAACCTTTTTGATACAAGAAACAACCAAATTCATATTAACCTTTTCATTTTGTCCTTGATTTTCTGATATCAAAGCTCATGAATAAGATACCTCATGGCAGGCGACTCTCATCTCCATACTATCATGTATGCATGTTTGACTTTTTTGTAATACCAGGAAAAATTTCCCCACGGGGACAATAAAAGTATATCTTATCTTATCTTATCTTATCTTATAACTGTGCGTGGATAACATCAACTTCTACGTGAAAACAAAAGAGCAATACCGCTGCTATCTTTCTTTTTTCTCTCACAGTTTAGGACTATTGATGACCTTTCACCATCTGAGGAAATACATAAATGTCATAAAATCATCAATGTACATTCAATACAGTTGTCCAACCTGCGAAAAAATCCATTTTTCATGTGGTTGACATGATGTGGATAGACTGTTGGGCAGTTTCCACAAAACATCCCTCTTGGCCTCGGTGGGATTATTATTTTATCTCCGTGCTATTAGGTTGTGTGGGCTCATTCTGGCACCTAAACGGGGCCAGCGGGTGCGGAGGGAGCTGACAAACGCATCAGCAGCGGGCGGAGAATTGAACCCGGGCTAACAGAGCCACGGAGCTGTGTCTAATGCAGGGCCCCGATGCCAGGTTACAGTGAATGGCGCCATTGTGTGTCCCAGGGATCTCTGTGTCCCTCTAACAGAGAGCCACTGTCTGGAACTAACCGGGGGGTAGGATGAGTCAAGCAACCCCCTGGTCCTCTTCCTGGCTGGCTGCTCCCATCACACCGGGTTAAAATCACAGTGTGCAGGTAGCAGACCTGGCTGGGAGTCCAATGCAGAAAGGGAGAAAAGAAAAACACAAGGGGGAGAGGGAGAGGTGATTTGAGTCGGGATGAAAGGGATGGCATTTTCAGCGCTGCACTACAAGAAATCTCTCGTGTTAAATCAGAAGCAAACAGCCACTGAGAAGGAGAGAGCGGTTTAGAGGAGCTCAGTGAGGTGGTGCTCATTTGACTCGTTGGTTTAAACCCTGTGTGACAGCAGAGAGGAGTTTGACATGTCCACCAGATGTTGTGGGTTTAGACCTGCCTCTTAACCCCCTTCTCTCTCTCTCTCATCTCCTTGCTCATGCTCTAGCTGTGTGTGCACTGACTACTGACGAAGACATGACACAAAACCTTAATTTTTCTCCCCCCAGGGTACCGGCCGTCTCCCAACCAGCGAGTCCTCTCCAGCCACAGGCTACCTGTCCTGCGTCCAGAAGCCTGAGGCCGTGGTGCATGCCATGAAGGTACTACATTCACTTAGTTAATTAGATTTTAAGAAGGTAAATGGGTGAGAAAACTGTTTGTTGTTCTGATCACCATCACACTAGTTGAAATCTTAGATTTGTGCTGTTCCATGCTGACTTCAAGGTACAGTGTGTAGGATTTGATGGCATATACCCCAAGACTGTGGTGAGCCGCAGAGTGCAAAACCGTGGTAACGCCGTTCTCCTCGCTCAGACGCCATCCTTACTATAATAACACTACTTTAGGAGCAACAGAAATCAGACGGTGGCTGGCGGTATCACGGTCACACGTTACCGCAGTTAAACCAAGCCCCCAGGAAGAGCGCCGGGCTGTGAAGCAAATTTTGTAGTGGCCAAACGGTGGTACTACAACTTCCGTGTCCGTCACATGATGCCATTGGTCCCAAAAAGACTTTTTCACATAGACTTACATTGGGAAAGAGACGTCTGGAACTTCATGCGCCACTGAGCAACTCTCATAGGAATGAACAGGAGCCCGCCTCCTACGCTGTATCCAGTTCTCTTTATACATCCATGAGTTTCACAAGCGTGTCGGAGAACTACGGTGGCCTTCAGGTAACGTAGCAACGTGAAAGGCTCTCACTAGAGCCAGTGTTTGGTTTGTCCGTTCCGGGCTACTGTAGAAACATGGTGGATCTACACTACTTAAAACATAGTTATGAATATTATATTCCATTTCTGCTAATAGATCCCCCGAAATGTTACACGCTGTTCCTTTCAGTCCCACTTGTTGCTGCCTACGGTCATTTTGTTTAACTTCATTCATTCAGCCTGTTAGTGTTGGCGTTTTTCAAATTGATAGAAAAGAATAATTTCCATTTTAAGGTTATTTCTGTAAGTTGACTTACAGCAAGTTGTTCAGTTGCATTGACCTCATCCATGCTACTGTAATTGTTTCTGTTGACCTCTGAAATTGGTTCCACATTCAGATGTGTGGAAACGAAGCTTAATATGGATAAATATTTCTTTGTATTATAAATTGTTGGAAAGCCCTAAATGAGCTCTTTCTGTTCCAAAAAAGTCCAGTTGTGATGATAACAATCGTCCGACTTGAATTTAAAACCTTAAAGTGAGAAAAGTGAAAAAAACTGATGTTACACAGAACAGCTTTCGAGAAAAAAAGTTTGGAAAAGACACATTTACATTTGTGAAGCTTTGATTTTGCTCCCTGTAACATTACTATATTGGTACTTGCCACCAGGTGCTGGAGGTCCACGAGAACTTGGACAAGCAGGTTCCGGAGGACTATGAGGACGACCTCAGTGAGAAAGAGAAGGCCATTGTGCGAGAGATGTGCAACGTGAGTGCAACACTTGCTCCCTGACAATTCCTCTCTTGTGTCCACGATGTTCCTGTTTGTTCTGTCTGTCTGTCTTTCTGTCTGTTGGTCAGTTAGTTAGTCCTCTTTCTAACTGGGTGCAAATCAGGTCAGTTTTTGAGCTGCTTTCACTAATGAGGAGGCCTCATTTGGTTTTGGAATGACACTTGCGGCAGTGTCCCGGGCGCAGCGCTCCCTCTCTCGCTTTCTTTCTATCTATCTATCTCTCTATCTCTGCTCCAAAGCCAACTATATACTGGAAAGCCCTGAGTAGAGGCTCGTAGTTGAGCTGTCAGAGCAATTAAACTGGAGCGGCAGGGAAAAGAACACCCCCGCCTCACCCCTCCATTCCCTCCTCTCCTCCGCCCTCCCACCACTCATCTCCCTCCATCTTTCTGTGTCGGTGCTGAAAGGCCCGGCCCGGGATAAAAAGGTCCGCTGATTAGAGAGAAAACGAGAGCAGGGCTATCTAGGCCCTGCAGAGGTATGTGACAGGCCAGGAATCTGGGGAGCACTACAATAGTACCTCTGTAATATCACTGGGGTCCCCCGGGGGCCCCTCTCACTCACTCGCGGAGAGATCTCAGCACCAGCGAGGACAGAGATGCAGAGATAGCTCTCCTGAATCCTGTGTGTGTGTCTGTGTGTGTGTGTGCAGTCTCTGCAGCTCAAAGTCAAACTGTGAGCATTTGAAGTTTTCACTCTTGAAGAAGAAAGTCTTTTTTTTCCTCTTCCTAGCTTTACTCTCTCAGTCTCTCAGCCTCTGTGTGTGCCTGTCTCGCTCTTTCCTCTTCCCCTCTCAACTCCTCTCTCTGCTTGTGTTTGCAGGTGGTGTGGAGAAAGCTGGGTGATGCAGCAGGATCAAAGCTGTCCATCAGACAGCACCTCTCTGGGAACCAGTTCAAAGGGCCGCTGTAGCGCGGCAACCAGAGAAAGAGAGAGAGAGAGAGAAAGAGAGAGATCAGGATTTACAGTACCTACACTCACCTGAAAACACCTCTTACTACCTGCAGCCTACACAACCCATCATGCCGTGCTCCCTACTGCCTACAGCGCCCAGCATTCCTCCAGCAAAACACTCTTAAGACTGGCTAAGATTAGCTACTACATGGACCTGTTAGTCTGTTATTCACATGCACAACTTTAACGTGTTTTTAACTCTCAGTTATGAAGCGTCGACGACTGGCAGCTAGTTTCACTGATTCGCCACTTTTCTTCGTTGATTTGATCTCTCTCTGTAAACGCTATAAAACACGGTGCCTTCAAATGAAAGTCGTGAGCTCGCGTTTACAATGAGTCGTGTTCAAGTGGTTAAGTCGTGAGAACAACGCTGCTAAGCAACTCGGGTGACCAGATCCCAACAAACCAAATGTGGGACAAAGAGTATGTTTGTGAGGGACAATGTGGGACACGTTACCAAGGCTGAGAGGTAGTCTACAATTTTGATATAATGTCCATCTAACTTAAATAATATACATTTCTTTTCTGCCCCTTACCTCGTAACATCTCTATGCTTTGCTCTAATGCATCAATAGATCGGTGCATCTTGTTGATCCACACGTTTCTTGTGAGACTCACATGAACTGTGTCGCTTCATGTCCTATTCCGCCCCTGTGTGAAATTAAAAAATAACTAGCAAATTTCACAAAAAAACTCAGAGAATCTCCTTCCACCGGCTTATAAATACCTATAAGTATAATTTCACAGTCTTTGTTGTAGCTGCTCTTCCTTTTCTTTGTGCTAGTTTCCATCATATTCAGCCGAAATCAGCACAGCTTGTGACTTTGCGGTGATTCGCAATTTTCTCCGGAGGGCATAGTGTAGCAAAGACGGTGAAATGTTAACCTGCACTTGACCCACGAGTGCGCAGTTTGACAGCGCCATGATGACAGCCTTCCCTGCTTTCTTTACAGCCATCGGATAAAAGACGGATTTTTAAAAAGCGCCTGTCCTGCAGTGGTTTGACTTTTGAAAACTAGAGCCAATGAAAATGTGGGACTTCGTCTCAATATGTGGGATGTGGGACAAGGGATAAAAATGCTGTGCAGTCCCTCGTAAAGTGGAACACCTGGTCACCCTATAAGCAATAGCAACATTAACGTAACTGTCGGCATCTAGAAGCCACATAATGACAGATGAATACGATAAGGCCGTTTGGAATATCAACATTTTCCTCAGACATATTCTAAAATTACAAAAAAAACAACAATATACAACTAAAATTACAATATATTAACCTATTATGCACCGAAAAATGAACTTCCAAGGCCTCCGCCATTTCCGACGTCAACAAACACGTGACAGACTCAGAGCTTTCTGAAACTTTCCACTTCTGAGGTTGCGAATACGACACGAGCAGGGCTCACGGACTCTTCTCGTGAACACAGTGAACACGACCCCCATTTGAAGGCACCAATACACACCACCTTCAGTTCTTTAGCTGTGCTACAATATGCTGATGATACGACATGGTTTCAAGCACAGACCCGATGATAAGGCCGCGGGGGGCAGAGATCTCTCCGCATGTTGCCGGGATGTGAAGGCAACACCACGGCGGTATCTTCAGATATAGTACCTCCCATAGAGACCCTAGCTCCTGTCACATGTATCCTCCCTCCTAGTGGTCAACGAGTATAAACTAGCATTAGGATTCTAAAGTGTTAACTAATGTGAAACCCACTGTGACCTAGCGCCTTTTTGCTCATAAGACAAGTCTATGGATAATAAAGTCTAGAGATCACTGTTAACTTGTGTATATTATGTATAAAACCATAGCACTACTTCATTGTTATTGTTGATTTTACTTTTATTTTGTATTCTAGCGTGGCCATGTGATCAATTATTTAGTTTGAGAAAGCACACACACAACCGGACCTTAAACAGGGTTTGCTTTTGGTAAAAAAAAAAAAAAAATGTTTTTTTTTTTTATTCTTTTCCAGATGAATTGCTATTATTATTATTCCTTCTCTCTGTAACCTCTGAACGTGTATCAAGGCCATTCTGAATCAAATCCATCTTCCATGAGCTAATGGATCATTTTCTTACTTTGTGGAATTAACTAAAAATTGTATGCTGTGTGCATGCTCGACAATCATTTTCTCAGGTTGGGAGGGCTACAGCTTTACCTTTGCCCATCTGTGACTGCGTGTGTGTGTGCGCGTGTGTTGGCGTGCATGTGTGTGTGGAAGGAGACTGAATGGCTCTCTAGCAGCTGTAGCATCTGCCTGTGAATCCTCTTCTTCTCTATTGAACCCTGGTTACAACTTGGTTGAAGACTGCTGAAGGCATTTGCTGAATCCATACAAAAAGCCTTGTCCCATTAAATGACAAATTTCAAGGCCAAATATTAAACCCTCACTTCAGTTTGGATGGCTCCTAATTCCCTGTTTCATTGTTTTATATCTCAGTAGATGAAAAACTTTTCTTAAAGCTCAGTCCTTTTCTGTGGATTCAGCAGGTGTGTTTACGCGGCGCATGTTTCTTAACGTTGAATCTTTTTATTTCTTAGAATACGAGAGATAAGTCTTCCCTTAGATGTCTCCTGAAAACACTAACATTTAAGTATTTCTTGATGTCAGAATGAACAAACGCTGTTTGTCAGAGTATTTATTGCCAGGTTGTCAGATAGAGATGGGAGCGCTATCAGTAACTGAACAGTCATGTTTTTAAATTTATCATATTTACTCAAACTGTAAAGGTATTTGGTAGATAAGTTTAGTGACTGGCAGCTCAGGCTCTCCCATCTCTAGTGTTATTTGTTCCAAATTAGAACATTTCTGAGGCTGCCCGCCACGCACCTCTCAAACAACGGGGTCAAAACTAAATCAAAGTATGGTTTTTTAAAAGTGTCCTTTTTTCTAGGAACTGATTTGAAGCCATGATGCAATTTTGAATACTTTATAAATGGCATTTGATTTGAAATGTGCCACATTTTTTTCTTCTGCATGGTGTTTTGATTTGGAACCCAACTGTCTTTCTTTTTTTTTTTAAAAAAACATCTATAGTGTTTCTTTTTTTCTGCCTATATGCTAAAACCACACAGTACAGAATCCTAGAATCTACAGCGTACATGTACATTCCTGTAGTAACTAGCCATGGCTGTATAACTTCTTTTCATGAGATAAGATGAATATTTGGCAGGTGAAAAGAAACCGTGAAATAGGCCACTTTTAGAGAAATCTGGGAGAAAATAAACAAAGTTGGTTAATGATACTGTGGAGTTCTGTCTTTATTTCATGAACCTGGCATGTTGTTTTCTTCAGTGGATGAGTTAGACTGCCCTCTGTTGGCACAGTACTGGAAGTAAAACTGCTGTTTTTGTCTATGAAGCTCTGTACATGAGTGATTCCCAACTCCCAAATAATAAACATAACTCGACTAAAACATAGAATTGTGATTGGTGTGATGACCCCTATACCTTTCCCTGTCCATCTGCCATGTTCCAGGTTTGTTAGGGTCAACTGGTAACATCTGTTCCCAGTCTTTAAAGCCTTCTGGCTGTTTCTGGCAGTGTCCCATTAGTTTAACCCTTATGCCCTTACCCTTATCACTCATGCACACTTACACTCCTGATTGTGCTGACATCCACGCTCCTCAGTTTAATCCTTATTTGATACTTTAATCTACTTAATTCTGTTCAATTTAATTTAATTTAATAAATAACTTTTGTTAACATTTGATCATGGTGCATCTGCTTTTTGTTGTGGCCGCTTGAGCCAGGTTATAACAAATGGGGGCTATTTGTGAAAAACGTGACTTTGGTGCTGCAGGTAGCAGCAGGTGCATGGTGGTGATTGTGCAGCTGATTAGTGAATTCTTGGTCCAGCTGTGTGCTTTGTTACCAGAGCTGCGTTGGGTCTCTGGTTTTGGGAGATTCACTGTGTGTTTTCTGCAGGAAGCATTGGTTTCTGACCTGTTGTGGTGTTCAGAAGGTAAGCGTTTCTGTTTTGATATGCTGTTTTACAGAGATTTCCTTTTTAAGCTGTAGTAGTGGGGCAGTTAAGCATAACAATTGTGCATTTTGCGATAAAAGCAATACATTTGGCACAGATGTAGGTTTATATGTTAGATATTAGATATAGATATCGGGGCGCTTCAAATTTGGCCCCTGAGGGGTGTGGCAGCCATTTTTCAAAATGACTGCCAAATAGGTGCTACATATTCCAAAATGTTGCAGAAAACTGATTTATGACTCTTGGTGATTTCCAAGGTGTGTTCAAGCTGATTAGATCAGAAGATCACAGACATGTTTTTTTCCCTAGTGTAGTACTGGTGTTTCCCCTTTTATTGTGTTCTGTTTTTGTTTTTTTTAATTATTATTATAGTGTTGTGGCAACATGGTTAGTGTCAGTTCTTTGTGAACTGTCTTGGGGGCACATCTATGTTATTTTGTGGTGTTGTCTGCTTGCAAGTCCGCTGGTTGTCAGTGCATAAATAGACCTTTTTCACAGCAGACATTTTGACATGTCGTCGTAGGAAAATCACAGGTGAAATTGATAACATTAAAGATGGCTCAGTTCCATTAAGTGTCCCGGTAAGCTATTCCAGTGAGCCAGCATTCACACAATAACAGGGCCTCCCCAAAGTGGAATGCAGCCATCATTAATATTATTAAACGCGCCTGTGCTTATCCTATTGTGACAATTCAAAATATCGGCTGTGAAAAAGGTCCAAACCATAAAAAACCAAACCGTTCAATGACGTACAAACCAAACCGTGGGCTTGTTGAACCATTGCACCACTATTAAATACAGGCCTGCTAATTATTTGATGAGGTGCCAGAGATATAGAGGATGCAATTATCTGAACATAGGCCATCTTGACCATTATGTAGCCTGCCTCATTTCATGTATAAAATCAGTGTTATGGCTTCATATAATAATAAAATTCATTACTATCACTCTATAGAGTTCAAGCATATTAGAAATGGTTGTTTTTCTTCTCCCTAATGTGCAAAACAAACTAAAAAAAGTACATTACAAACCGTTGCACCACTAGTAAATCCCACTCACACATTATTTTCTGTGTAAGTATGGCTTCCTTGTCTGAGTTTTTTTTGATGCTCCTACTGTTGTGTTTTGTAAGTGCTGTAAAAAGGATCAGCTGATGCAAATAGGCTAGCTGACCATTAAGGCATTGTGGCGAAGACAAACTGAGGATGGTGTCTGCGCCGGCAGTTGTGCAGACAGCTGGGTTGGCTTTTGAGTAGCAGAAAAAGTTGTTAGCAATGCAGTTTAAGCAAGAGACGTTACATTTAAAAGTGGACATGGAAAAAGCAACTTGTGTTAAGAGAAACTTCAGCAAGCAGAGTAGCTTGAGTTGGAAAAAATGCGGCTGGTGGAGAAGCTTTGGCTTGAACACTGAGAGAATGAAATTGGAGTTAGAACAGTTGTTATGACCTGGCTCGAGTGTACATAATAAAGACACTTTTTTTTTTTAATTTTTATTAAATCAAATCAAAACAAACCAAATAAAGTAAATTAAATTACCAAATAAGGATGAAGATGTAGAGCAGGTGTTGACCCGAACGACCAGGTATCTGGAAAACATGTCAGATTGACAGGGAAAACTAAAAAAACCTCCATTTGTGTTAAGGAGGAAATTACAGTAACCAGTAACCTGCCGATCAACCTTAGTCAGTTGTGACACATTAACAACAATTGTAATTGAGAGTACATGAAAAATAGTTGGCAAAAGGTAAAAGATAAATGGTTGAAAACAGATGAAATATGGATAAATGGTGAAATTCTTCCACACACACATATATACAGGCATTTGGGGGCAAAGCCATTTTTATTGGAGTTGTAGCAGGCAGCGGCGTTGGTAATGTGACATCACTGTGTGTAAATGAATAGATAAAGTTGAAATAGTTAGCTACTGAAGAAGCTTAAAGTACGTTTAAACAGTGGACATAACGTTACCTAAAAGTAATGGATAAATGGATGTATGTTGGTTAAATGAAAACCTATTGCAACTACATCCACTTTTATATAATGAATAGCTTTAAATAACATCCAGTTTAATCCACTCATAAGAACATACGAGTGGTGCGGATGAAAGGGTACTTGAATCCATCTGACAAATGTTCAGGAGCCACACTGCTGTACATAATGAATCCAGCTACAACATAATGACCTTGTACAGATTAAAAACACACTACTCAATTAACTTCAAAGTAGGAAAAGCAGGTCTTTATTGTCCTAAGTGCCACTCAGACACAAAAACCAAAGCCGCGTGCAGGATACAGAAAAGAGAAGCCAGACTAAGGCACGTATGGATAGAAACTCTCAAAAAGCAATGCCTAAATGAAAAGAACAGATATGTACAAATATACCTTAGACTGTCCAGTGTTAGACACGGTTGGTTTGATGACTATCTAGTTACTGTTGTACTGTCTGCAGTGCAGATTCACTAAAGATAATGGGACAGGAAATAAATGTGATAAAATGAATGCTATGGTAGCGGAAATATCTAGCAACATGACCTCAGTGTTCTCACAGAGTAGAGAGTAATATGAAAAAAAAAAAGGATATACAGCATGTTTGAACATTTCTCAGTGTGATAGTCCTTTTTATATATGACTACTGCATGTCATGTACAACCATCTCATGATTTTACACTGTTTTTCTCAGCAAAACAATGGGGATGTTGAGAAAAGCAAAACAGATTGCAGGGAAAAGGACACTGGTATGACTGAAAATACAGGAAAACCAAAATGAGGGTGATAGACTATAGAAGTATAAGAGTCAACATTTGATCTACTCAAAAGATAAAGTAAAAACAGTACATTTCATCACCCTACAATTAAAGAATGAGCATTGTGTGACAAAACTAAATTCAGGGTGCTAATATTTCTTGGTGCATTTCCAGAACAAAAACAATGAGCAGGACAGTGTTTGTGATAAGATCCTGGAACTAGATGAAAGTACCATCCTGTACATGTTAAAGCTACTTCAGGTTCTCATAACAATACTGTCCAGACCTCACTTTTCCTTTTCAAGTCTATTTTATTGTTAAGCCTTCATTAAGAACCTCAACAAAAGTCAAGTGAACGAGCGCTCCCTCCGTTTGTACCAGCCGAATAAACACGAGTTTCCTGGTTCCAGTTCATAGACGTGTTGTTTCACTTTCATCTCATCCACCCACCGTGATTCATAGGCATGCCAGGCGGAGGGGGTAGGGGCACCTGTGACTGTCCTGGGGGCACTGGGGGTGGAGGATAACCCCCAGGCGGGAGGCCTATAACCTGAGGGGGCACGTGGCCCGGCGGCATGCGCGGAGGCGGCGGCGGAGGGTAGCTGTTGTAGCCCGGCGGTGGATACGCTGGCGCCAGGTTGGGTGGAGGGTAGTTGGAAGGAGGCGGCGGAGGGCCCGGAGGCGGTGCCGCGGGCGGCGGATAGACGTGGGGGTGATACTGCGGTATCGGGGGCGCGTAGCTGGGCGGCATCGGGGCGTAGGAGGGACCCTCCGTCTTCATCATCGACTGCAGGCTCTGGTAGCCTTCTCCGGACATGTAGGAGCTGGTGGTGGACATGATGTAGTTGGAAGGCGGTGGTGGAGGAGGGCGATGGGGTAAGGGAGGGGGCTTGTGCGGAGGTGGAGCGTGCGGTAGAGGAGGAGCTGCTTCGTTTAGCGGTTCTGCTTCCGCGGGAGGGGCTGGAGCCGGAGCTTTGCGGTCTGCAGGGAAATGACAAGGAGAAAACAACTTGTTAAAAAGTTGGCATCATCTTTCTTATAAAAAAAAAAAAAACAAGGCTACTCATCCCCCCCTCAACCCCCAATGATCTCAAATAACCTCTCCATTCCCAGACTGTGAGCACACAGCTAGACCAAGACTGCAGCCACATAGGAGGTCTCATTATCAGGCTCAAGCACTAATCAGATTGGTCTGGGAGAGGTTGGGAGCATGCGTGTGTTGCGAAACGTAATGTCCAGACGAGTTGCTGGTTATGTAAGCAGACTGAGAGGACTAAAGACTTTGGGTTGCTTTCTAAGCTGGCGTCCCAGGCGGGGGGTTCCTGGCAGCTCCTTGTGCCCGTATTTGATGCCACACGCAAACAGACAGTAGGGTGTTTGAGAGGATGCCAGCACATACCTGCACTCTAAATCACTCGGATCTTCCTCACAATATTAGACCGAAGGAAGACGGTAAACAGTCCGGTCTTACCTGGGGGAGGCTGCGATGTAGGCAGAGGGGGCATCGGGCTCTCCAGTCTAGGAATCTTTAATCCAACTTGTTCTGTAAATTAAAACACATTGGTCAATAACGATGCAAAAGCTTTTTTTAAATTCGGTGAATGCATTAGGGAACTTTGCTGTAGGCTTGAATATTCATAAAATCCTAAAGCCTGCCAGGAAAATACTAATCCCAGACACTTATACGGTATATATCTGTAATCTTGCCAATACTTTATCTAAATTGAAGTCATGTTAATTAGCAAAACTTTTCTTGGAGGTATTTCAGTGGACGTTTTACAAGATATGAAGTTTTAAAACACAAATGAGCAGAATTTTGCCTTTGACAAAAGTCTTACCCGGAGCCTTTGGTTCATCTTTTGGGGATGTCTGGGGAAAAAAACAACATAAAAACATGAATTCAAATTACTCAGTTCCCGCTTTGAGGTAGGTTGTGTTGAGCATATGACCCAAGTCAAACACGCACACAAGTTGTAGGATCTGTTGGACATTTTAAATAAACAAATATAGAAATCTAAATCGGGGGACTTTCTAACAGGGCTGGGACGATACATCTATCTCCCGATTTGATATGTATCGTGATTCTTAAGTATCGCGATTTATTGTGATTTATGTAAACTTTTTTAACACTAAACCATGGGAAAACGAATCATACACTTCTAGGGGCTTTTACTTTGGAAAATATCTAAATTAAAACAGTAAAAATGTTTGATTTTCAGCATGTATGTAGTCAGAGATGTCTTGAATGATCAAATATATCAGTCATTGTCAGGCATTATTTATTAATACATTTCCCTCACAAATTAGTGGTATTTTCTTTTTAATTTATAAGGGACGTGTAATGTTTTATACTTCTGGTGAATACAATTCAATCAGTCTTATTTCCATATGTGTTTTGTAGATACAGTTCCATTTGCAAACACCTTATTTTGAAAAACGGACGTAGTTACACATGTATACTTCCGTTAACTTTGCCAAGTCCGTCTCTAGCTCTTACTGTTAGCTCCATTCTCTTTATACATCCACAGTCAGCTCCATCGGGGCCGTTTGAATGCATTTAACATAAATGTCAGTATATGGGTGCTCTACAGTCGTAGTGTCGGACCGTATGTTGCGGCAATACGATAACGTTTCCTGTCCATGACAGAGTTCGCATGCGGCTCTGCTTTTCCTGGCAATGTGTGAAACCCAAAGTGTTTCCATACTTTACTGGATGTGTAGTGTTTACCACTTTGGATTTAAAATGTGAGGGTGCAGGTCGTATCCACGCAGACCCTGCACCGTTTTCTACTTTCTCGTTTCAGCTCGCTGCGGCCGACTGCGGTTTGTTTTGGTTAACGGATAGGGAAAGGATATGATGTCATGTTACTCAGACTACAACAATATAAGCGGCAACTTCCTTCTACCGCCGCATAGATTCAAACGAGGCAAATATTAATTATGGCATTAAAAAAATCTATTTCAAAAAACAAATTGCAATACATTAGTGAATCCATTTTTTTCCCACCCCTACTTACTAGTGGCCTTGGTTTTACACCAAAGACAATGCAATTCAAACCTGTACTCACGTGTGAGCGCTTGAGCTGGCGTGCAGGGCTGCCTCCCTGAGGGGACGTCTTCTTCGGTGGTGGGGGAGGAGGGGCGGGGGCTGGTGGTAGTCCCTGTGGCATTGGAGGAATGGGGATCTGAGGGACAGCAGCCCTCTCCTTCTCCTGGATCTGCTGAGGGATGGGCTTGTTGCCCTGAGAGTACAGATCCAGGATCTGGTGGCAAATGTCTGGAAGGCAAAAGACACGTTTTGTTGAGACACGTCTGAGGAGATGAAACATATTGTAGGAGAAACAGAAAGTGTCACGATAAGTACCTTCGAGCAGCTCAACTGGGACGTCCTGCACAAACTGCTCCCACCAGCGGCGTGACGACTGCTTGGCAGTCCACTCCTGGATGTCAAACTTACACAGGCGGCCGGCCAGGTACATGACGGCTACCGCGATGATCTCTGGTTCCCACTGCAGAGACAGCATGGTGCACAGGCTGCCAGGGACACAGGCAATATGGTTACAGAGAAGAGAAGATGACATGCAGCAAAGGGCCCTGGCTGCATCTTAAACCACTAGGCTACTATGACCATATAATATAATATATACAGTACATATAATTCATTCATTATAAACAAACACATCAGAGACCGTAAAGCCTGTTTATGTAATATTTTAACGCAGATATTTACTAGCCAGCAGGTTAAGTGATAGTTTTGAATACAAAGCGTATCCCTGATGCACTGCACTACAGAAGAAGTCATCTGTAATCCAAAGAGAGTATTACATGCCAAATGCTCACCTGTCATTGACAAAGGTCCACGCCATTTGCAGCACCTTGCACACTTTATTCTTCTCTCCTTTAACAAGAAAAAAAAAAAAAGATCCATAAGCTTTCCAGATTCCTAGAGCCATCAAGTATCCCCATCTGTGGATAATACTTATCCCGTCTCACCTTTGAGCTGCTTGACATAGCGCAGCAGGAACATGTAAGGGTGCTCCACCTGCAGGTCAAATTTGATAGTCTGGAGCAAAATTCTCTCCAACACCATCACCTCCTCCTGTTGAAAGAAAGATACCTTAAATATCCCTGTTGGTGAGAACACACTATACACTACTACAACTACACACTGGCATACCTGGAGCTTTAACATCACATCTACAATACTGACTAGTGACTTGAAAAAAGGTGCATCATGAAGTAATGTAATACGTTGATTTTTCTGAGGCTCTGTAGTCTGGCCTAGTTTAGATCAAATTAAACTATGGTGTATGGAAACCACTGCATGTTACCAGCTGTTGGCTGCCCTGCAGTACACATGGATTAAAATAAAAAAAACACACAACTGATACTGAAAATATATGATGAATTCATACTGTTGCACATAATTAATAATAAATGTAGTAAGAACAGGTCATTCCAATATGGGGAGTTTAAGAGGTAAACTGGTCTGAATCAAACAACCAATCAAATCTTAATTTACTTACTAGTGTGCTTTCTTTTTAACTTTTGCCATCATGAGTGAGAAATAGCTGGAGTGAGATTTCGGGTGAGGGTCAATCTCTCCTTTACTTAAACCTTTATTTTTGTAATTTGGTGAAAAATCAGTGCGTGTCCCGAGTCCTGAACTGAGCATTAAATTTCATCTTTTATCAGCTGCCATCGCGTTTTGTGTTTTGTTTGTCCCGTGCGCCTTCTTTGTCTCCTTTTAATAACGTGCGTAATTGCTCTTGAGCGCAGGTTAATTGCATTTCAATAAGTCTTTTACGATTCAAAAGAAACTCCTTGACTGAGACAGTAAAGTATACCTTGTCTTTGAACTAACAATGGCCAGTGTAAACAGGCAAAAATGTCGCAAGGCAACCGAGTAAAAGAAAAATTGCACCTTTGGATCATCTCCAAACTGGGCAAACTGCACATCATTCAATAGGCTGCGGGCTGTTTTGATGATGTCTTTACACTTCTTTGGAGTTTCCTCCACTTTCCCCGCCAGGAAAAGGCAGCAAGCACCCGTCACCTGTCGGGACACAAAATCACAACATTAAACACGCACATTTAGTCTACTTGAAGGAAGAGTGGTAAAACTCAGGATAACTATTCGCTGAACTTACATATCTGGGGAACTGCTTGAAGGAGTGGAACATGTAGAAGCGGTGGAAATATATGATGCCGGTTGCCAGTGTGTCATAGTGTCTAATGACAGTCAAGGATCTCACGGAAACAATTATAATAACTGTTGTAATAATAATAATAATTAATAATAATAATAATTAATACAAATAATTATTTGCAAGTCAAGTTCTTCAGCAGCTACAGTATGTACAACTAATCCTAACAAAAAGATGTTTCACTTTGACTGTGCCGTTATGATCATTAGAAATAATTACTCACTGTTGCAAGAACATATTAATGTAACTTCTGTGGAAGTGTAGCGTCAAGGCAGAAAAGGTCACAGCTTAAAAAGGACACAGTATTTTAGTTGTATAATTTCTTCAAAGTTTGGATGTATTTCATTAGGGACTAAGAAATAAGTGTCACTGATTTATTGTTTAAGATAGACAGCATTCACATTAATCAGTCAAGGATACAGGCCAAGTCTGGTCCCCACGTCAAAAATGAAGCGGGCTCCTTCTCTCCGGTACCGGGCCTCTGTGCCAGGGTCCAGGCCTTCAGACTGGGAGGGGGTGTGGGCTAAATCCTTCTTGTCCCAGTACCAGCATGGCTTGATGTGGTCCAGAATCAACTGGCCTGAAAAGTTCTCCTTGAATTCCTTCATTTGCTGAGGAGAGGCAACGGTGGATGGACCCGCTGCACTGGACTGCCAAGATACAAAACAGGACTGCAGTTATAAAAACACAATTTACAAGCCATTAATGCTGAAGACAAGAGTAGCAACTTCCCCCTGAATACTAGCAGTGGTGGTGTAGTTGGCAAAACTGTCAATACTACTTTTTACATTCTCATGTGCAATATAACTGTTCATTGTGTGCAATATTAATGTCCAACATGTGCAATATTACTTGTTTTTCTGTTTGTTAGCTTACTTTACCTTTTTTATTTTACTTATCTTATTTACTCATTTTACTAAATGTATCTTACTTAATTGTTATTCTATTAGGCACCGGTGCTAGAAATAGTATTTTTTTAATTTTATACACTTGAACTTGTTGTAATTTTGTTGTATTCTTAAGCAATCTCTGGCACAAGAATTTCCTTATTTATTAAAGTTAATATCTGTCTGTCTGTCTGTCTAAAAGGGGGATAGTTTACTTATCTGGCAACCTGTGACAACCCTGAAACTTGAGCTATAAAAATGAAATCTAAGATTTAAAATCTGTACTTTTATTATTAACAGCGAATGTAAACACTGGATGTAATTAGCACACAAATCATTTAGTTCATAGTACAAGCTAGGCTATATGAATCATTATTAGGTAGTTGTTAATAAGCTAACTGTTAGCTGTTAACAGTTTACTTAAAAAGAAATCCCCCGAATTAGCATAACGAACCTGGCAACAGCTCAGTAGCATTCAATGATGCTAGCCTCGGCTAGCGCCAAGCTAACTAGTTAGCTCTACTCGAGGTCTGAACGCCGCCGAGGCTTCACGTCTAAACTAGTTACAGCTCGATAATCGTCCCTCTGATTGTAATGAAACACGACTCTTACCTTTAACATGTAGCCGTCTCAGTAAATCACCCAAAACACCAGACCGCTGTGTGAATAATCCGCCGCTATTCAGAGAAGTCTGTTAACGAGAGATTCACAACAGTCCCCATTGTAACCAGGACACCGACATGATGGAGGAGCACGTCGGAGTCAGACACTGCTGCGTGACGTCATTACGCAGGACTACATGAGATTAGTGATGGGAATTCCGGCTCTTTTTAGTGAGCCAGATCATTTGGCTCAGCTCACTAAGAAGAGCCGGCTCTTTCGACTCCCAAACGGCTCTTCGTTTTTTACCACTTATGCCTTTTTATAATTCAGCCAAATTAAGCACTGTTTTGACCTATGATTAAAAGGTTGAAAATGAGATTGACACCTTTCAACCTTGCACAGATTATTTATTATCATATTTTTATTGCGCAACATAAAGCAGGTTTAGTTTGATCTGTTAATAATTTGGATTTTCATGGCTAATTGCATAAGACGTTGTGGCACATGAGTTGTTTCTGAATGTTAGTTGTACATGCTTTATAATGTGTATTATGTTTATTACCTTAATTTCCTTAATTTATGTACAATATAATTGTTGTTATGAGGTGTAAGAGCTCTGCCTCCCTCATGTCCTTGTGTGTATCGTACAAAGTACCTTAAGAAATCTGTTTCTTGATAGTATGTTTGCGCATATATCACTTAAATTATTCAATATAATTATACTAAACCTTATAATCTACAGAATATCATAATTTTATATGCTGCTTTGTTTCCGACTGTCACTCATCTTGACTGCTATTCACGCACCGCTCTCCTCTCTCTCTTTCTCTCCTCCTCTTCCTCCTGCTCTGTACCTGTAGACCGTCAGCGCGTCGCCGCCCCTCCCTGCTTGATGGTATGATCCTTGTCTTTCATCACCTGATTGGTCAAACGGACGTCATTAACACAACATTCAGTCACAGTCAGTGCATGGAGTGCCCGTGGCGCGGAGACGATCGTCCTATCATTCTGCCTTGAATTAATTAAAGAAAAAAAGAAAGAAAAAAAACGGCTCTCGGACGGGAGCCGGCTCTTATCGTTCACTTAAGAGAGCCGGCTCTTTGAATCGGCTCGTTCGTGACCAACACATCACTAATACACATGTGCTGGGGTTAAATTTTTGGATTTACCTTTTTCTCTGCTGTATTAATTTATTCAACGTAACCTAATCCTGCTACTAGAAAACCCCAAGCAAGATATTACGTGAGAAGAAT
Organism: Sebastiscus albofasciatus; assembly: GCA_916701655.1. NCBI lineage: Eukaryota > Metazoa > Chordata > Actinopteri > Perciformes > Sebastidae > Sebastiscus > Sebastiscus albofasciatus. The sequence goes on along the minus strand of CAKAOI010046539.1, from coordinate 113,192 downwards.
TAATATTTTCTTGGTAAGTATGATGTATGTATGTGTAGGTATGCACCCTCAGGCTGGAATTTGCTCCAAAATTACCTAAAAAAATCAAGGAGCTGGTATCATTCAAATATTTTTAAATCTATAATGAAGGCTTTAGAAACAGACTCTACGGCAATGTTTTTAGCCCCCTTGTTGTACAGCTGACTCCCAAAAAAGTTCATTTTTGTCCCCCCCCCCATTTGTCTTTAGATAGATCTCTTTCAATGCAAATTTTAGTGCTTTCAGTGTTTGTGAATTGTATTTTATCTCTATTTGTGTCTGCAACTTTGTGTTCTTGCTGCTGACCGTCTTGGCCAGGTCTCCCTTGGAAAAGAAGTTCTTAATCTCAATGGGACCAACCTGGTTAAATAAAGGTTAAATAAAAAAAAATAAAAATAATAATGAAAATATGCTATTCCCTATAATATCCACTAGAGGGAGACAATGATTTACTCTTGGACCTGCATAGGCAACCACGACTGGATTTTTTTTTACACAGCAGTTTGACCAAATGACTCAATTGAACAATTAGTACAATGTCTATAAAAAGCATTCTTCTGAACAAGGCTTCAAATCACAAACAAACATGTACACACATTCTATGAATAGTTTAAGATACTATCTTGAATGTGCACTTCATAGGCTACTGGATTTGTCACATACCTGTTTAAAAAGACTATGTGGGTCCTATGTGGGTCATGGCTTCAGGCTTCAGGGCTGTATTGCACCTAAATGGTTTGAGCAGGTAGCTCTATAAATGAATAGAAATGTGCCCTAAATACTTAGAAGCATATAATTACTATTACACACATATGGCAGAGGTGCTTAATTATTTGTGGAAGGATGCAAAAAATAGAGGGAGTGAGATTAGAGAGTGATATATTACACAAGCAGCAGCTCTAAAAAGAAGTCGAAATCAGTCACAGAATGCTTATTTGTTTTATGTTAGAGAGGTCTACTTTTATTTATTTTTTTATGTCTGTTATAGCCTATATCATTTGAGAAACCATGTATTGCAAGGTCTTTGTTTAAAGAGAAAAAAGTTTCTGGAGCAACAGATTTCCTACGCTCTTTGAATAGTCCTACATATATAAATAGAAGAAATTTTGTCTTTTTTATCTTTATAAATTAAATAAATTAGACTTTCTAATCATTTCTGAGCCTCACAGTGCAAGGTGCTATAGTTAGAATGAGACTGACGCAATACCATAGGGTTTTCTTTTTTGTCTAATATCTTAAGATACACGATGTTCATTTGTGTCATTCCACCAAAAATCAGATGAATGTGACTGAGAGTTTAACATAAAAGGAATACCACGAAACATTGCCTTGTTTTACGAGTACATTCAACATGTTACAGCCAGTTGTGACCATGAATTAGACTTTGAGCTAACTAAAAGTGGAATAATTAGCCTAAATCATTGTTATCTATATGCATGTAGGCTATGAAATGCAGAAAACCGACTATAGCATCTTTTGCAGAGCAAGGTAGCAATACAGTGCAATAATCTTGTAAAAACATGGACTTAATGGTTGCAATTTATGATAAAAAAAAAAGAAGACAAATATCACATTTCTCCCTTCACTCATTTTGGTCTTTTAAACTCGATATGAACAAGAGCTCATGGTAATCATCATCATCGCCTTTGCTGGCTTCAAATGTTCCAGCATTAAGAGCAGATACAAGTAGCCTGTAACATCTTGTGCCCTCTTTATTCCCCTCCCATGCAGTCTCACTTCTGAGGAAAGCCAGCATTGAATCATTTACTTGGTCCAAATTAAAATTTGGAATCTGCATGCATTATATATTCGCCCGTGCTCGGACAAATCCTCTTAACTGTGGGAGAAATTGTCAGGATGTGTCCTGTAGAAAAGTAAGAGCCTTGTCTAGTTGTATTGCCCGTAGCAAGGGAGCATCTCAATCTGTCACTCAAGTCCACACACACACACACACACACACCAACCACAGTAAATCAGCTTATGAATAATATATACTTGTACTTTCTTTATTAATATTAAACATTGCATAATGAAGCGCCGACTATAAGCAAATCCCAAAGCAATATTCATATTACCGTGAGCTGTCCTGGAGTGGACCTCTCATTGTTTATGTCAGTCCTGTTGTGCTTAAACACATCAAAAATGGCTGCTACTTAACCTCAACACTTAATCCTTTCTTTGTTCTTAAAAACTCTATTATGTTCAGTGCTGTGTTTTTTTTCTCGTATATGTTGGTCTATTTTTAAGACATTAAGGCAGTTTTGAGTAAAGAGGCATGAAAAACAGAAGATGTGATGAAGGTTGTGACCAAGAATTAAGGCCAGTTAAGTTGCATGTATTGTCCACTGATGTGCAAGACCTTTGTCCCTGGGCTCATTTTTATGATTTAACATAAATTATAGGTGCCTGGAATCTTCTTAAATCCTGAGTCATTTCTGGAAAAAGACCTAAAATGTCAACATAATGTTTCTTGCTGCACCCGATTTGACTGTTATCAGGCCATTAAATAGGCGTTATCGGTCACTATAAGCACCATAGATGTGAGTCATTAGGGGATCTACTACACCTACTACGTTATTAAAGTGAAAGTGAAACTTAAAAGCAACACGTTATAACACATGTTATAAAACTGAATGATATTTCACGTTTTGAACACAAACAAAAAGGCTTCTTTAGGTTTAGGCAACAAAACTGAAACTTCTTTAGGTTTACACAAATAGGTTAAGGCAACAAAACTATGATTTCTTAGGTTTCCGCACCAAAACTACAACTTCTTTAGGTTTACGCAAATAAACATTTATGTTTAGGCAATAAAACTACAACTTCTTTAGGTATAGGTAACAAAACTACTACATCTTTAGGATTATGCAAATAGGTTTAGGCAAAAAAAACCCACTTAGTTAAGTTTAGGGAAAAACTTTGTGTTTTGGGTTAAAATAACACGGACAACTACACATTGTTGGTTTCACACGGGATGGGTCATGTTCTTTCATACCTTCTTTTTGTGATCTACCATGTGAATTGATGATAAAACCCACCAGTGGGTGTAGTAGGCGATAGCCTGACAACAGTCTAACCGGCTGCTTGTTGGGGACAGAACTTCCATTTCTGCTCATCTCTTTGTGTACGTGTTGCCCTGCGGTGTGTTCAGGTATCTCTGATTCAGCGATACCACTTAACCACGCGAGATACATGTCTCCTCAGAGGCAACACTTTGGACTTAAAACCTTTCCTGTGTCCACAAGCGGGGGCATTTGTGGTGTATTGGCCCCGTGCAACCCAGTTTAAACTGCCTTTGCCCGCAGCCAGCGGATACAAGCTATAATGGAGACGTTGATGTATTATTGAGAAACCCATGGGTGAGGATCAAGGAGCTGCTCACAGCCAGCAGGGACAGCAAGAGAGTGCGTGAACTCGGGAATGTAATGTTTTCCTTCAGCATCCGACGTGTCCACGACTGCTGTTGCTCTCTTGGCCCTTTGCGGAAAACCGAGACATTTCATGTAATATCACATGCCGAATTTATGCGCCCCAGTCAAAGCAATATGCTCGACAACATGCTCGGGCCTATCGGTGAAAGATAGCTGTTGTGCCGTAGTGTTTCCATGCGGAGTCTGCCGAGGTTATGTCTACTTGAGCCAGAGCTGAGATGACATTTCATTTATATAAATAATTACTGTCCTGAAAGTCCCCTAGGCCTGCCCCGAAGCAATCAAACTTCTAATGCTCTTAAAATTGCCCACCATGTTTTATTAATGGCGGACTATAAAATGCATTGCTATATAGCTGCACACTTCCCCGCTGATCCACGAGGAAACAGTGTCAACTTTAAATGGCCGCTTTTTATATTTGTATTCGACAATGTATTTCAACCAAATTATAGCACAGGAAAAGGGTTTGAATTGTACGGCGAGGTAGAGGAGGGGGGGAGAAACTTGAGTGTGTTCTTAGCCGAGCTCCACAAAGCACTTATCTGTGCATACACTGATCTAAATGAATACAGTGAATTATGCGCGGAATGATTGCCCATTAGTGCCATTAATTGCCTCCGAGTGAACCTGATCTGCTCTTCAAGGACTCTCTCGGATTTTTGAATTGTACAAATGGCAAATTAAGGAGGCTTCATTCTAAAAATAAAGTATAAGCAAGGAAGGCAGCGTTAAGGTATCACCCCCCATCTGAACAGGGTTTGTAATGTGCCCTGACTGTGCCAACAGAGGGTACTGTTGCCTCACAACATGCTTAAATGAGCCCCAACAACAAAAGATGCAGCCATGCTGTTTGGGGAGGAATGTGAGGAAATAAGGTGTTTTATATATTTATATCGATCATGTTCTTTACGCATTAGTAGATCGTTTAACACAGCTTAGAATATGCCACATTAATTTCAATTAAAGGCGACCTATAATTTCATAAATTAAAGGTGACCTTTGAACCCAGATTGACCTATATGGTTTATTTAATCTGATCTATAGATGTGGGTGGTCGTGGATGTTCCAGCCATTTTAAAAAAAACCTTCTGCTGGCATTATATGAGAGGAAAAAATAGAATTATAACAATCAGGGAACTGATTTTAAACACGCAGGAAGAAAGGGGAAAGACTCTTGGACAATCTTTAGGATGTAATGACCATTAGAGGTGATACATGTGAAGGTAAGATGGAGTGATTTTTAGGGTGGTAACTTCACTGATTCCAAAAGGTAAGACAGTGTGACACACACTGCTGCAACAACTGATGAATGATAGTGACTTTGGATATGGAGCTCCTGTTAGTGTCCATGCTTGTTGTGTCGTCCGTCGCCTTTTACGCGCCTGTGGTGTCGTCACGGACGCACTTGAACTTGAATCCCCATCCCACTCCACTGGAGGCAACCCTAAACCACACACACACAAGAAAAAACACAGGCTGCTGCTACACACACACACACACACACACAAAAGCGAGGTCCTCCCAAGCAGAGCCGCTTTTCATCGTGTGAGTCAACAAGAAGAAGAAGTAGCCTCGACACACTGTAGGAAACTAGGAAACATTGGACCTCTGCTTGTTGGACGAGGAAGGAGGAGGAGGTGTCTTGTCTGCCCGCCTGCTCTCTCTCTCTCCCTCTCTCCCTCTCTCTCTCACTCTCTCTCTCTCAATCAACGAGGCTTTCTGCCACCAAGAGCCAAGAGTTGCCGTTCCGCGCACCGATGCCAAAACGCGCAGGAGGAGTCAGTGCCAAAGGGTCATTTTTAGCGCACCACTGCTGAAAATGGAAGGACTGTAGGGAAATCCTAGAATAAAAACAGCAGCCCATTTGACCCCCCACAGATGATATAATCATATCATTAAAACTAAAGAGAAAAAGGAGAAAAGAGCCAGTGGAGTGCTTCATCATCTGTCACCACCGCGGTCGCTGCTGCAGAAGGTGTGCATGGGCACTCCAGGATTTTTCTTTTTTTTTTAATCTGCAAAAAAAAAGGTCATTTGCAAAAAAAAAAAAAAAACATATACCTGCGCACATATCAAGCTCAAGCCGCTTCCTAAAAAAAAAAAAACTAGCTTCCTCAATCCAGGTGTTGCTGCTGCAGGACATTGTGGACAAACTGGTCTTCCATCCTTTATTATTGCGTCCGACTCCTCACCTTTACCGAGCGCGCTTTATAGAAGAAGAAGTTGCAGCCGAAGACTGTGAGCAGCACATAGAGGGATTAGGAGGAGGAGGAGGAGGAGAGAGGAAAAGTTGTTCACCTGCGAGCCAGAGAGGACCGACACCACGGTCCAAGCCGCCGACTCCTCCAAGTGCCGTTCACCGGGCGATGCCAGAGTAGATGCCGGGGCGATGTCCCGCCGCAAGCAGGTGAACCCGCAGCACTTCTCGTTGACGCACCGGGAGACAGTACGAGGTGAGTTCACTTCGCAACACTTCTCACTTCATATATCCATGACGTTTTTTTTACTTGTTTTTATTAAATGATTGATAGTTTATGATTATCGTTATGATTCATTCTATAATTCTAAATTCTAATTCTAAATGTGTTTTGGTCTTAAATGCGCCGAATGAACAATGGAGCTGTTTGATTACAGACAATAAGTCTGATTTATGAAAATACACGTATCATGTGATAAGCACATTGTAACACTTATTAGACTAAATTGGAGTAATTATACAGGTTGATAATAAGTTGTTTTACACCTTTTAAATTTCATCCACACAATTCTGTGATATTACAAATGCGCCTTTATGACTTTGGAGATGATCTTGTGACATCTACATTTGGACTGTCTGGCTAAGTGTGTGTGAGTGTGTGTGTGCGTGTGTCTGTGTGTGTGTGTTTGCATGTGCACGCACGTGCGAGCGTGTAATGCATTTCATCAGAACACAATTTAGATTTTATTTCTCCAGCATATTTCAACACGTGGCACATTGTGTATATTTATGTGCACTTTGTTAAATACTTTGTTTCATATTTTTTTTCCATTTTTATACAGTTGTTTGTTTTGTGACTTTGCTCCAGGTCACTTGTTTCTTAATTTAAGTGTATTTTTAATTATAATTATTGAATAATAATTTAATTAACTTTCTCTCCCGTTCTTATTCTCTCTATTACACACACACACACACACACACACACACAGTCTCTTAAAATTATTTTTCCTGACGCATAAAGGCCTTTCATGCACTTTAAGGTAACCTTTGAAACAACAACTCTTAATTGTGTACACACATAAATTCAGTTTGCAATCACACCAAAAACGCCACACACGAGGCAACGACAATGTCAACTTTTATTGATACTAATTACAAAAAAACAAAAAGGGTCATAACTTTGAAGTTGTTCAGAGCTGCGACCTAAAAAAATAAAAAAATATTGTGATTAAATTGCGCAGATTTAATCTGAGGCAATATTTTTTTTCTTCTTCTTTGTGATTAAAAAATCGCATAATCCAATTTCAAATCAATTATATCAATCTAACCTTCATCTCCCCAGCGCTCTGCTTTGCCTAAATCCAATTTCATAGAGGCCTAATCTGGCTAATTCATTGCAGAAGTTCATGATGTAATCTTTGGCCAATCTGTTTTGTGTTGAAAAGGGGGTTAGACACATTCCGTCCCACCCGACACATTTAACATTTAGACTAATCATTTACCCCTCTCACTTTGTCTCTCTATCTCTCATGTCACTGGCTGTCCTGTTGAGCTTTCACTTCATATAATGATGGTAATTTTAAACCTAAAGAGCAATCTCAAACCTAAATGTTTGCTTTAAGCAGTGTTTTTTTCTAATTGACAAAGTGTGGTGCATCCTCAGCAGAATTTATGGCACATATTGATCCAGCTTGAATATTGATCTGACAGTTTATTCTCTCTGCTGCTGTCACAGTCAGTTCATTAAGGTTGTTACCCCCCTCTTGATACGTTTACAAAATTCCACCTCAGGCAAAGTGTGTGTCTGTTCAACGTTTGCAACGTTTTGCACATTTTCATTTGTCCTCAGGGGATTGGTACAAATTTGGACAAACTGTCAAATATTTGCCTTCTTCCCTCCTTCCAGTCATGGGTCACTTTGTTTGACGTCTTTTTTTTTTTTTTTTTTACATATTAGTTACATAAAAACTGGCAGCACCTGCTGCTGTACTCAGCACAAACTGAAGGTATTGAATGGAGATCCTTCTTGCATAATTAGACCACTAATTATGTAGGTGTCACAGATTACCTTTTTAAATTCTTTAATTTCCTCGCCCGAGCTGGAGTGTATTCTGTTCTCGCCTGAAGCTTTTTAATGACTGCTTTTATAAGAGATCCCTTTTTTAATCGCCGCTGACCTGTCAGCAGAGACGCTCAAAGTGTCAAAACTTAAGTTGCCAATTGCTGACAAATGTTTGTTGTTGGGCTCGATCATTCGTGAGGTCAACGCCGTGCCAAAGTGGCTATTAGAGCAAGTGCAGTAGGATGCTGCAAACGCTGGGGCCGCCATCTGGGCCTGAATCTCGTCCTACCTGTTCTTTCACATGATACACACACACCGTCTCCTGCTTGCTGAGTTTGGCCTCAATGACCTGAGAGACACAAGTGCAAGATTAATGAAGGACTGGAATAGTAGGAATTTTTTTTTTGGTGCTATCACAGAGATCAAATGCAACGGCGAAACTGGACTTTGAACAGATGAGCAAAAAAGAAAAAGATTATTTCTATCCAATTGTTCTCTCACCCCGAGAACAATGTGTTCTCGTAGTCAGTGTGTGTGCACAGATGCACTCTTATTAGCATAAAGCGCCTGAGCCTTGTTTACCATACGTACATATCTTAATAATGATACCACTCCTCTTGGCTGTGATGGACGGAAGGCTATTTATTGTACCTATCATTCAATGGCTGGAGGCTGCGTGTCGCTGTGGGCTGTTTCCTTAAGCTGGGTGTGGGTCTGGAGAGCACCAGGATCACACCTCAGGCTGGAGGGAAAACCAAACTGTAATTTGATAAAGTCAACACATATATTGAGAGCTTTTTGCATAATGCATGTACGGCGTTATTGTCGGAGGACGCTTCACAAATAAGTGGAGTTTAATATGTTTTTTTTTAACATGACCTCGTCAGACATGTCAGCTATCCAGACCAGTCACGAGGCAACACAAGTAATAATGTGAAGTTTGTGCAGGGTGCCAGCATACATCAAGCACATGTCAGATCAGGGGTTATCCACTGTAACTACACACAGCCTCCGTGGCTGCTCTTGCAGCCACGGAGCTCATAGGTCACACTCCGAGAACCTGAATATCAGCATATTTCTGGATAGGCTTTTAGTGGAAGACTATGTCCTGGAGATCTACTTGCCAGGCCAGATGTCAAGAGGGATGTACAAAGTGACTGTACCTGCAGCGAAACGCACACAATGCACAAGTATGCGTCAAAGAAAGGAGGCACACACACACACACACAGCATACAGTTTATGTGCACTTATCACCCTCAAGATGCATGATCACATATGCAAACTATGCTCACACACGAACAAATCACTGTAACGAGCTGTCTAAGTTGAGTTTGACCTTCAGTTTACAGCTCGTCCTTTGTTTTCTTAAGAGTCTTGCAGACAAAAAGGCAAACATCCCCTCTGGGCTTTATTTTTTTTTTTCAGTCAATGATTCAGTTTGGAGTCAAAATCCATGACAAAAGATCACTGGAATATGCTTATGAATCACTCACACTTGGTGTTTTTAGTATCACAGGCCTTCCCTTGTTCAGTGTTTTTCTATTATCAGAATTATTCCAGAGTTTTTCTGGACGCAGCCGTGGAAATGCCTCGCGATAACTGTTTACTCACAGAATTGGCATGCTACTTGTGAAACAGTTAATGTTTTCGTCTTTATTCGCACCATATGGCTTGTCAAACGCTGGGGTGGTGGGGAGGGGGGGGGGTAAGAAACCCACCGTACGCACTGCAACGCCACAGTAAATACCCATACGCATTGTGGTAACCGGATGATAATCTCACAGGAGATGATTGGTGAGCAACGTGTGATTTACTGCGAGACAGCTTGTTCTCAGATTTTCTTTCTATATTTCAATATTATTGAGCACGTTTAACCAATTTTGCAACGCTATAAAGCTCCTTCATTTTTATTATTATTATATCTCCTAAAATTGTTTGGCAAAATTTGATTTATACCCCCTCCTACCCCCCCCCCACTGAATGTCACGCCTCATAGCGATTTGGTGACAGTCAGCTTGCAGAGTCGTATTTTTGCTCACTTTCAGGCTGATAATCTAAGATTTACGATAAGAAATGAGACTGCTACAGATTAAATGGTGATAAGATAATGAAACACACAGGCCCGGCCTTACACAACGCACACTGTTGCAGCTCTCCTTGGCAATCGCGAGCCAAGGGGGGAAAAAAAAAGAAGGGATAGGCTAAGCGAGGCCGCTTGTTGTTTGAATTTTTGATTGCAACCATCTGCAACGTTGCTGGTGTCATTTATTTTCGATGACAGCGTGAATCTTACCCCGACTTTCCCTGTGGGGTTTACACGTGTGTGTGTGTGTGTTTTTAGCTCAGCAAATGGAAAGGGGGGAAAACAAAGAAAGGGATACAGGTCTGAACCCATACAGTATATGGTTGAGTGTCATATGAGCGCCCCTGGCCTTTACTCTGCCTTTAACCAGCAGAACACAGTGTGCAGCTTGTGTTAGAAAAACGTTGTGTAAGGTCAGGCGTCAACGGAAATTAGTCTGACGGTTTTTAACGCATCAAATGATTAAATAAAAACAAATGTTTCACATCCAGCAAAATTACATTTCTCTGCAGTTTCTTATTGGGCAGAGCTGAACTTGTCAAGCCATGTTGGACACTTTAATTTTGACTCTCACCTTCAGGCAAAAACAAAAACACATGTATAAGAGCGTACCAGGACGAACACAATAATTAGAGATTAGTGGGTAATTAATGTTAAGAGGACATGAAAGGCATGTTTCACTTTACCTGACTGGTTTTACCTGGTCACTCACAGATGAGGGCGTCACATTTAATGTATCATATACCAACTTTGACACTAAAAATTACAACTCTAACCCAACCGTGTGGGAAAACATTTAAATATTTGCACAAAAAAAAAAAAAGCCCAGCTGCAAATGAAACAATTCCTGACAACAGTGTTTTATGGCCGGGGCATTTGAATATATTTTGCGACCTTTTACACAACTGGAAATATTGGTGAAAGAGGCCCATTGTCTTCAGCTGTGTCTCCCATCTGGTACATATTGTGCAGCGGCAGCAGCAGCAGCAGCAGCAGCAGCAGCAGCACAGTGACTGACTGACTCTCTCCTCATCAAACTGATAGGGGGTGCTCTAAGGCTGCCTGACTTAACTCACACTTGATAAGGCAGAGTAGCAGCACTGTCATTGGGTGAATATAGCTCCCTGTGTGTGTGTGTGTGTGTGTGTGTGTGTGTGTGTGTGTGTGTGTGTGTGTGTGTGTGTGTGTGAGAAAGACAGAGACAGAGAGAAATAAAGTATGTGTGGTATCACGTTAGACAGCTGGGTTTCACCGCTATCATCACGCCTTCTCAACGGCGGCATGTTTGACAGTGCGTCTGCTATGCTCCCTTACCTATCAAGCATGTTCCTCTCACATAGGAGTTTATACAGAGAGAATTAGACACTGTCTGTCACGATGATAGGCTACATTAGTGTGTTATTCTTCTGGTGTGTTTGTGTCCACGGTGGATTTTTTTTTTTTTTTTTTCCCCCTGTGAGCATTCCATGTTCAGTTCCTTCTTGCACCTGGGTTTTTTTTCTCACACAGGTGAGCCTCGGGATAGACGGGTGAGCGGGTTTCAGAGAGGGGTGCGGCTATTAGAAGATGTCCGACTGATATTCCAGTGGCACGATGACAGTGCCAACGCCTACTAATTTACTGCCTTCTGCCCCCAGGCCATGTTACCCAACCATATGTTAACAAACAGGGACTTTCTCTATTTGTCTCTGGCAGAGATAAAGCCTAATCCAACTGCCCATGGTGTCTGTGGTCTCATTGACTCCATGTTGTCTTTTAACTCCTTTACAAAACACGAGGATCTTACGCCACCTGTCTTTGTTTTCGGCGTCAGAAAAACGAGAGCGCCATATTGTCAGCACAGATCTCCTGCGCAGTCCTACTTATATGCGTCGCACATAACGCACACACGCATGCACGCACGGTTTTCTCGGCTCTGTGTGAACACTGTGGAACATCGCTTCATGTGAATCGTGGTCACAAGCTGTGAACTGTAGGTAAATATGTGTTTGTGTTCCTTCCTTTGCCGCCAAAGATTATGAGATGGAAATTATTTGGCAGGCATCCAGGAACCCATCTCCATTTAGAGAAAAGATATTTGGCATCGGATCATCACTCCAGGGCGAAGAGAGGGGACTGGAACGTGTGTGTGTGTTGGGTGTTCTTGAGCAAGGCGAGGTGTGGAGGGGTGGGGGG